>JAQGBE010000538.1:0-17325 GCA_034698225.1 Scheloribates latipes | reverse complement strand
TATACCCCGGGGTATACCGGCACTAGGTCTGCTTCACTTTATACCGGCATGCAGCAAAATGTGAGGGAATACGGTAAAATTCGTTTTCTTATCGATTGAAACCAAATGAAGACTCACTTTATATTATTGACATAAGAATCTGTCCAAACTAGAGCTATTTGTGTGTATGATCCAGGTTGAAAACATTAGACAATAGACAAGATTAATTTTCAAATTACAATTTTAATTAATTTATTTATTCAATTAAATATTCAATAATAATAATAATGGATATAATAGCTTAACAAAGAGAACAATTGAGCGCTTAGTTTGAAGCAAATCACTCGTCAATTATCGCTTTCGTTTGCCACCAACACCAACACCCGGGTAACTGTCATTCGGCTAGTGCTCGACGTATATAATAGTTAATTAAGTTACCAATAGTAATCAAGTAATGGTACTTTGCTGGCGATCATAACAAAACACAAGCCAATTACAAATTGTGTAAAAATGTAACAAATCGATGCATAAATGAACCTGGTTATCATACATAGCAATAAGTTAATGTCAATAAATAACAAGATTACAAATCAGTAATAGTATTCCTCTCACTTAAACCTTATTCAGAATCAGATCACCTCAGATATAATAATGATATAAATAGGGTATCACATCGGCCTTTCATCAATAAATACTCTCATTGGACATTATAACTAGGATTATAATAAATAAGGGCTTTAAATAGTAAAATTGTAACAAGGTAACATATCCAACAACGACATCTACAACAGCAACGATTAGGTGATTATTCTAATAGCGCTGGTAATATGAGGCGCCCATCACTACCAGATTCGGTGGTAGTTTCCACTGGTTGTCGGAATACCTGCTCAGTTCGAACTGGTCCTCAATTTGCTCGATATAGTACTTGAACTTCATATTCGGATATCTGACGGCCTTTCGGATCATTGCCAGCATTGCGTTCTCAGTAATCTTGATCGGGTTGTGCACCTCGAAGAGGATCAGACGTCTGCAGCCATTCAGGAGCGACAAAAAGCCCAAATCGGTGATTGTCTTCAGATCTCTTCGTTCATTGCGTTCAATGATCAGAATCTCGAGTCGTTTTAGTTTACCGAATGAGACCATCGCTTCGTCTGTCAAGTGGTGTCTCATTTTAATGTTGATATTCCTCAGCTTCGGGAACAGGACATGAATGCCCTGAAAGAACTCGTCGTCTATTTTGTCGTAGAAGATATCCAAATGAGTCAGATCTCGGTTGTTCTTAATGTATTTGACGTCAAGAAAGCCTGTCTTCAGTGGAACTTCGGCTTTGATCTCAATGCAGAGTCGTCTGAGACCAGAGAACGGTTTGAAAGACTGGAAGAAGTGACTCAAATCAAAGGTAGTGACCGGATCTATGCGGAAGGCGAAGTACTTCAGCTGAAGACAGTTCTTGGCGACTGCTGTCATATTATGGATCAAACTTCGGTCATATAGCGGAAAGTCACAGATATTCAGTTCGAGGAATACAAGACTTTGAAGTTTGGAGATCTGGAACAAGAAGTCACTGAAGTCTTCAGAGGGTGCGCCGTAACTCAGACCAATCCAAAGCCGCTTCAGGTTCGGGTTGTTCTTAACGAATGTGCGGAACCGGCGTTTGTTATTGACATTGTTGGCCTTGACTCGGATCAGGTTCTTGACGAGAATCTGGTCGTTGTGGTCGAAGAGACAGTCGAAGTCAATGTTGACCAACGCGTTAAGATTGGAACACTTCTGAAGAACTGAATGCACGTTCGGCGGCATTTCAAACGCGGTTTGGCATATCTCGAGTCTCTTCAGGCCTTTGGCAAACTTGTCGGTGAACTGATCGATGAGCGGTTGCGGACATTCCCTGAAGTCGAATGTCAGTGACTCCAAGTAAGAACATTTTTGGATTATGGCTTCGAGGACTCGCTCTTTGTCGGCGATGTA
Source organism: Scheloribates latipes (assembly GCA_034698225.1). NCBI lineage: Eukaryota > Metazoa > Arthropoda > Arachnida > Sarcoptiformes > Scheloribatidae > Scheloribates > Scheloribates pallidulus. The sequence continues at coordinate 15,378 of JAQGBE010000538.1, read as the reverse complement.
CGTGAATTTGCCGCAATGGAAACCAGTGGTGTTCGGACAGAGCGACAGATACCTGTCCAGACCCGACACTTTGACCGGCGCGAGCGCGTGCAACAACTCGTCGGCCGCGTGCAGACCGAGCAGAGGTCGCGAACGGACGTCATATCTTCGGCGACCTCGGGTTAGATTGTTGACATCGATCCTATCCTTGTCCACTTTGAATAGACGCTGGCGTCGGAGAACATTGTCGAGACAATAGCGGAACTGATTGGAGACCGCTCTGAATCTGATCTTGTCGTCGATGGGCAGCCATTTGACGATATCCTCGCATCTATGAAAAATATGTCAGCGGTTGATATGACCAAGAGTTTGTACAATTGTACAAACTCCTTAAGGATCATACAAGTCGTCGCAAATCCGGTCTTCAAAGCAATCTTCGCCCGAATAGACAACGACTGGAGGCTTAGGTTTCGGTGGATTGGATTGGAGGCCAAACAAGTCGTTGACAAACCATTTGAATAGAGATGTGCTTAACATTAATCTCAAGAGTTTGAGACCAGTTCTTGAGTTCTGAGTGACAGATGTTTGTCAAACAAAGAGGTTTTGTCAACCGTTTGGCTCTTTTGCGATCTGACTCTCACTGACAGACCAAGTATTCAATAGATGTCAGCCAATGAGTGCAAGAATTTATTGAAACCTTAGAATATTCTTTTGAATAGTCGTAGAATTGTTTGGAATAATCGATAGTTTAGGTAATATGTTATGTAATTCATTATTAATGGATTAGTTAATAATAGTTGAATTGGTTAGTAATTTAACAAATGATAAATAAAATGCTTTTATCGTTGACTAAATAAAACAATTCTGAATTTAACGACAAGTCATTGAAGGCATTCATTTAATAAGTGATAGATAGCAGACAATGCTTAGAAAAACACTGAACAAGATTATAGTGTGAGAAAGGAATATCCAGTGGAAATAAATGATGGAAACTTCATCAAAAACATCTAGACCATTTGAATTGTCCAATTGTTTTGGGGACACTTGGAATGTTGCCCTTGTATATGAGCTGCAGTGAGCTTGGTTATCGATAGTTTGGTCATTTTCAACCAAAGGTAATATTTCGTTATTATTATAATCATCGCATTGATTATCGATAGGTTCAATCACTTTGGGATCCGATTCACTATCACTTTCTTTGGTCAGCGCTGTTCCATCTGAAGAGTCATCAATTGTTTGGATCACTGGAACCCACTCTACATATCCACAGCTAATCCAATGGACAATCACTGTTAAGAAGCGCCACATTTTTACGGATTAGACGATTGCATAGAATTATGTCATTCGTATCACATTTGCTGGCGAACTGATTCAGACAATCCAAGTATCGATAGAAAAGTTGTTTTTCAATGAAAGCGAACGCTCGCACAGAGAGGTGAAGGTAAGCGATAGAATGCGTGGGTAACTCATAACTAGTACCAAATACCCGAATATGTATTCAAGGCTTCCGCCCATTGATCACCGAAATTGGTTTTATTAGCGCTTATAACACAAATACGGTTAAAATAATAATTAATTTTATTTAAATTATATAAGTTTTACATTCGTTTATAATTCAAATCCGTATAATAAACTTTAATTAAAACAATAAAAACAATAACTTGTAAATAAATTTAATTAAATTTGTATTTAATAGACTCTAAAACTCTAAGCCCCTCAGCAATGCATATATTTGTCAATTTTTCTTTGATAGGAGTATTGATCGGAACTCCGGGTAAATAATACTTGAAGAATAATTCGGGAATTTTGATAGCTTTACGGATCATACGTCCGATTGTATGCTCAGAAACACCGGTTTTGTTGAATATGAAGACTGTATGCAAACGACTGCAGCTATCGATGAGCTGTGAAACACCGGAATCGGTAATTGAGTCCAATTGTTGGCCACCGAAGCGTCGGATTACAAGAGATTCTAAACATTTGAGTTGTGCTATGGATTCGAGTCCTCTGTCTGTCAAATCATTTTTCAATAATATCTTCAAACTCGTCAGTCGTGGAAATACTGAACTGATTTGAGTGAAGAAGTTGTCATCGATTTGGTCAGACATTAGTGTCAAATGAGACAAATCTTTGCAATTTTCAAAACAACTTATGTCTAAACTCTCATTAGTCTTGTTCTCTGTCGACCGAAAACTTAATCGCTTGAGTGATGAAAATGATTTGAAAGCCTGTGAGAAGTGTTTGCCATCGAATCCTTGACCGGAGACCACATCCAACTCAAAGCACTTGAGTTGAGGACATTTTCTGGCAATCAATTCCACACTTTTCGTCATATTATTATCGTAGGAATCGTTGTCTTTGAGCTGAATCGCCAAAAGTTTCAAATCCTTGAGTTGAGAGACAATAGCGATCGCATCACTCGTATCGGCACTGGTTTTGAGGGACAGTCTTATGTCTAAATGAGTTAACTTTGGATTGTTTTTCACAAATATAGAGAACAACTCTTTGTCGTCGATTCCGATCACATTCATCACTCTTATGGTATTCTTCAGTAATACTTCTTTGGAATCAAACAATCGGTTGAATTGAATCTCTGAAACGCTCAACAATTTGGGACAAAATCTTAGGAACCGATTGATATCACATAAACCGCAAAAGTCCAGAGACTTTAGGTTTGGTCCGAACTTTTTGGCGAAATCGATGACAACTGAATCTTCGGTACCGCAGAAGTTGAACGAAAATGAATACAAATAGTCAATGCTTTCAATCAATTGGTTCAAAACATCTTCTTTGTTGGCAATGAAGACATGTCTATCGAAATATATTTTATGGATATTTGTCATCAGACGAAGAACTCTTTGAAGACGATGAATGTCAACATAGAGAACATAATCCATACTCTTATGCGACCACTGTTTCAAAAGGTTATTGTAATTGTTTCTGTCGCCCACTTCTTGAACCATAACTTTGAGTACAATTTGATTCGAGCGAATCCTCTGAAGACATCGCTGAAACTGCTTGGAGACCGAACTGAACTTAAACTTGTCTTCAATAGGAAGCCAGTGAAGAATGTCCTCGCACAAGTCATCCCAAATGCGATCACCGAATGAGTCTTTGGAGCGATAATTGGGTGACAAATCCATGAGATGGTCACTCACTGCTGAAGACTGTCTCTGAGTTTGTTTACACTCGTGTCTCGAGACTGACAGCCAAACAGTCTATCAGTTGCTATGACTTCAGACGCTTTTGGGTTTTGGGCTTATCTCGGATGAGATCACCAAATATTTAACGTTAAATCGATTGTTGATTCCAAAGATGAGTCTAAAGATGATTCCAAAGATTCCATGAAAAGATATTTTTAGCAAATAAACACTCGAAATGACACTGAATGCTGAAAACAATTTTATTGCAGATCAAAACAATATTATACACATATATATTAAAGTCAAAATCAAACACAAATTCTAATAATTATTGATAGATTAATATTAAATGTAATTATAAATAATTAGCAAATGTTTAACAATTGTTAGTTTAGACTGATTTGTGTTTTTGCTTATATGTGGGCCAACGACAGGTCGGACAGCAGTGATTGTCCCGATAGAGCCAATTGTAGATACAGTTCTGGTGGTAGTTATGACCGCACGGAAGACCACAAATGGACGCACCGTTGCGGTAGACCTCCAGACAAATGGCACAATCGCTGCATCCGATCATTCCGTCGGGAATTGCATTTGGATTTGAGGTCAGCTGATCCTCTGATTGTTCTTCTGGGGGTTTATTCGGCTCTTCTTTGGAAGGTTTGCCAGGTTTACTACAATTATTATCACTGTTTTTCTCTTGTCCTACAATTCTTAGGCAAACATTTAGACCCATTCTTGAAGACCTTGAGCATTGATTCAACTCATGTCCACTTGCTTTTTGACTAGAATTCTGTTCTTGCGGTCGATGTTCGCAACGTTTGGACATTTTCGGTGATTCCAACTTTGATCGCGCCGTCGACGGACTCATAGCTTGTTGTGAGGAATGCTGTTTGGGTTCGGGTTTAAACTCGAGGCCAACGACACTCGAGTCATCGCTGTCTGAGACTTCAGATTCTTTCATATCCTGGGGGTTTGTCTGATGGTTCCAGACTGGAAGCTCTTTGATATAATCACTTGATATGAGCTCTGGTTGGAGCCATAAGTTGGGAACCGCTAGCCGTTCGATCAACAGTTCCATTCCCTCTTCTAAATTGTGATCTATCGATGAAGTGTTGGCCATCGATCGGAATGATGTCATACTAATCGGTCGGAAGAGAATGTAACTCAAGAGTGTTGACTCCCATGGCGTCCAATCGCGGAACAGAAGGTGATCGTCGTTGTCGTCAGTCGACGAAGAGATCAGTTTTCGGCGAACAAAGGCCAACAAAAGTCCAAAAGTGACGAATGAAAACATTAAAAATGGAATTGAATTGCAGTTATATTGCATGTCATATCTTAGAAGAGTTGCCATCGATGTGAGTGCCAAGTGTTGGCAGAGATAGTGGCCAAAAGTGCATATTCGGGACATCACTGGCAGGTTATAAGACGCCAAAATTGTTAGCCAAACGAGGAATAGAATGCAATTGAATTTGATTGCATTCATAAACCAAAATATGAAATGTTTCCACAACTTTGAGCACTTCATCCAAAAGAAGTGAAGACCGATACTGAGGTTTGTGAGCATTAGACTCACGAGAAACACGTCATTCATCTCAGGCTTCAATGTCCTCAGAATCAGTTCCATACTTCCATACTTGAGGTTTTCACCGGCTTTTAGTCCATAATTGTAGTGACGGTCAGACATAACCAGTATATAACTTGGAATTCGTTTATCGAGTTTTGCAATCAATGACTTCTTTTTCTCTGTATTGGTCCGAAAAATTCCAAACTTTATTCTTCCGCTGAATTTGATGGCCAGAGCCGATAGGATAAGTGGAGGAGTGGCCAGATTTGATATGAAAACTAGTTTAACGTCGGTATTGATTGTGTTCTTATTGCTGTTGGACTGAAGCCAATTCTTCTCGAGTTCATCGACCGAATCAATAGTTGCCACTCTTGTGGCCAACTGTTTGTGAATCCAATCAAAAATCTGTTGCACTTTAGTCTGTTTGCCGATAAGATATGTCATCATAAGAACATCTTCTTTAGTTCGAAGACCCTCACGCGGAAGCGCCAGAATCAGTCGGGAAGAGAGCCATAACTTTCTTTGACATAGATATGGATCGAGACTGCAGTCGAAGATTGCGGTTCTGATACCGAATTTGTTGCACTTCTGGACGATTCTTGTCCAGAGCTTAGGATCGATCCGATTGTTGCCATCGACGGCCATCACATTCACGATCCAAGCGCTGTCTTTCGTGTCCTCCACTTCTTCATACAAATGAGTGCCACAACTGAACCGATGGTCACTTTTGGCCACATATTCGGCGTTAGTGTTGGCGTCGGAATCGATAACATTAGTGTTGTCGTTGGCCTCTCCGGCGATCTCTTGTTCACTATCAATGAGTTCCCTTTCATTGACAGGTCCAGAATCATCGACCAAACGGATCAGTTCTGGTCTCTCGTAAACGCCATCATAACTGATACCTCTTGTGTCCAACAAATACTTGAGTTGTTTGACACTGAAGCCAATCGTGTGGACAAAGATGTGAGTCGTGAGCAGTTCGTTGCCATTGAAGGCCAGTTCGAGGAGTCGGGACACGAAGAAGAGGAAGACGAAGAACGAGGTTAAGAGCGCCACTTTGAGCCACATTATGATCTTTGATCTTTGGAACCGACCATTGATTCGATGTGTTTGACAACTGTCTGACACAACAACACAAACGACTCTCACTTTTGTTGCCAATGCTATCACTCGTCCATAAATGAGGTACAGCTGTGAGCGCCGGCCAAGACTTGTTCTGTGGACGTCATGTCTGAACACACCGTCGACAGAGTGGGCGCAGACATCGCTCACTCCAGCCTTCGCTCAGTCAATGTGTTTCATGTGATTGTCGTTTCGGTTCGGTTTGTGTCGTTCGGCTCCAGCGATGTCCAAACGAAGAATCGACTTAAGCGATGGCCACTCAAAGAAAAAGTAAGTGTTGTTCCGTTCTTCAAAGCGGTTCTAATGTTCTTTCCCCGCAGCCGTTCTACTGATGGCCACCAGTCGAGTGGCGGCGATATCTCTGGCCTCGACTCGTTGCTGAAGGAGGCCAAGCAGTTCGCCAAACCCGCCGTACCTTCGGCCACGACCAGCGCCGGTATCAATCCGTGCACTTTGGGTCCCTATTCCCAAAGATACTATGAGTTGTTCCGGAAGAGGATTCAGCTGCCGGTCTGGGAATACAAAGAACAATTCAATGAGCTGTTGGATAAACACCAGATCATTGTTTTGGTCGGCGAAACTGGTTCGGGAAAGACCACACAAATCCCGCAATGGTGTGTCGAGTTTTGTCGAAACAAGACGGTCAAGATCGGCGTGGCCTGCACTCAGCCCCGCCGAGTCGCGGCAATGTCTGTGGCCACTCGTGTGGCCGAAGAAATGGATGTTCTTCTGGGACAGGAAGTGGGATATAGCATCCGATTCGAAGACTGTTCGGGACCTAAGACTGTATTGAAATACTGTACCGATGGTATGCTTCTTCGCGAAGCCATGTCCGACCCTCTCCTCGAGTCCTACAGTATAATACTTCTGGACGAGGCTCACGAGCGGACACTTTCTACCGACATATTGATGGGTGTCCTCAAACAAGTGGTCACCAAACGAAAAGACCTAAAGATTGTGGTTATGTCGGCCACACTCGACGCGGGAAAGTTCCAGCAATACTTCGACGCCGCGCCGCTGATGAACGTTCCCGGACGGACACATCCCGTCGAGATCTTCTACACTCCGGAGCCCGAGAAGGACTACTTGGAGGCCGCCATCAGGACTGTCATTCAAATCCATATGTGCGAAGAGCAAGAAGGAGATGTACTTTTGTTTCTCACTGGACAAGAGGTTTGTTTACTCCGTCTTTGTTTACATTTCTTTGACACCTTCTGAGAGCCGTCCGCTCCCAACAAATAGTTGTTTATTATGACCTCAAAGAAGGCTATATTAACTCTGGCACAGAGGCCTAAGTGAAGACAAGTCAGTCACCGGTTCATTGTCTGACCTGTTGTTCGTTAGGCCAATAGTGAGTTTGCATTCTCAGTTGATTCCGTTTAAATTTGATTTACACGAATCTGTTCTAAATGCAAACATTCATTTTCATCTGTATTTCTCATCAGGAAATTGAAGAATCTTGCAAACGGATCAAGCGAGAAGTGGACAACTTGGGGCCCGATGTCGGCGACATGAAGTGCATCCCATTGTACTCGACTCTGCCGCCCAACCTCCAGCAGCGCATCTTCGAGGCGGCACCGCCGAAGAAGGCCAACGGAGCGATCGGTCGCAAAGTTGTGGTCTCTACAAACATCGCTGAGACCTCTCTGACCATCGATGGCGTTGTCTTTGTGATCGATCCCGGATTTGCGAAACAAAAAGTCTATAACCCGCGCATTCGAGTCGAGTCACTGCTCGTCTCTCCCATCTCTAAGGCTTCGGCCCAACAACGAGCAGGTCGTGCCGGCCGTACCCGTCCGGGGAAGTGCTTCAGACTATACACTGAAAAGGCATATAAATCCGAAATGCAAGAGCAAACCTATCCGGAAATCTTGCGTTCCAACCTCGGAATGGTTGTCCTGCAGCTCAAGAAGTTGGGTATCAATGACCTGGTCCACTTTGACTTCATGGACCCGCCGGGTGAGCCAACTCAACTTTCTTTGTTTAACAAATGTCCCAGACTATGGATGCCGTTGTTATATCCATTGATATTTGCTATAGAAGGCCTTGCTTTTAGACTTCCTTTTGTAGGCGTCAGTCCTGAACTTTTCAGACATGATAATTGACATCTTTTATCTCTTGTATGACAGCACCCGAGACACTGATGCGAGCGCTGGAGCTCTTGAATTACTTGGGCGCGTTGGACGACGACGGAGAGATGACAGACGTCGGCGCCATTATGGCTGAGTTCCCGTTGGATCCACAGTTGGGCAAAATGTTGATCTCTTCGTGCGAATACAACTGTTCCAACGAAATACTGTCCATCACTGCTATGCTCTCAGGTTTGTACGACAAGTGTTATATTTGTGTTATATCAAATAGTAATCTTTTGATGTCCAGTCCCTCAGGTATTCGTCAGACCCAACGAACAGAAGAAGGCCGCCGACGACGCGAAGATGCGGTTCGCGCACATCGATGGCGACCACTTGACTCTTCTCAATGTGTATCACGCCTTCAAACAAAGTATTTACTGATCTGTATGTCAACCAATGTCTTACCTTTGATGTGTTTCTCCCCGTACAGACCACGACGACCCCAACTGGTGCTATGAAAACTTCATTAACTTTCGTTCACTCAAAAGCGCAGATAATGTGAGGCAACAGTTGTCCAGAATTATGGACCGCTTCAACATGAAAAGGATCTCTACTGACTTTACCTCGAGATTATACTACATTAACATAAGAAAAGCGCTAATATCTGGATATTTCATGCAAGTAAGTGATGCCTATTTAGACTATAGTCATCTTATTCTCATTGTCTGTCCTCAACTGACACTATTAACTTGTTACTGTCCAAAAGGTGGCTCACTTGGAGCGGACGGGTCACTACCTGACTGTGAAGGACAACCAGATCGTTCAGCTGCACCCGTCCTCCTGTTTGGACCACAAGCCAGAGTGGGTCGTCTACAACGAGTTCGTGTTGACCACTAAGAACTATATTCGAACCGTCACTGACATCAAAGCCGATTGGTTTGTCAATTGACTGGCATTTGGTCGACATTTGTCTAACCAATTGTTTTCTACCGATAGGCTCATCCAAATCGCTCCGGTCTACTACAATATGGACAACTTTCCTCAATGTGAGGCTAAGCGACAGTTGGAGTACATCATAAGTAAACTGCAATCAAAACAATATCAAGTTTGACCACATGTTTGCACTTACTATCGATTTGGTATCAATTGTCCCGTAATTTATCAAAACTCGAGTCATCGCTGAACGCATTCCCCATAAGATTTGACTACAATTTTCAACATTGGTTTCCGACCACCGAATCATTTCACTCATTCTATACCTCATTGTTTCTCAGAATGTCTTTTCTTTTAAAACTATTTTTTGGGGCTTTCAGTTCAAGAATCTGCGAACAGAGGCCTATAATTGATTGTATTTTTGACTACTATTCTGAACAAAAACTTAGTTTTAAAATTTTAATATTGATTGTCTAAAGTAAGTGGTTTAGAATAAATAATTAAATTAATTAAAATGTTATAACAAAACGATATTCTAATATATATTCAGTTAATATGCAATTAATGGCGTGTAAGACAAGAATATTCCGTTTTGTGCGACCGATTAAGGTTTAAGAAGTCTTTTGTTGCCAATCCATTTGACAAGACTTCTAATCGGGTAATAAACCGACGCAAACGAGAAGCCAAACCAGAGGCCAACCAGAGAAGCACAATAACACAAGAACTCGATTGTCTCCATCTTCGGGGTGTATCGGAACAGTAGCTGCGGTTCTGTCGGCACTTTGAGACCGATTTTGGTAGTGGACAGACCGTAGGCGAGCGTAGCGACCGAGTCCTGTCGTAGAGCCTCCCTTTCGTACAGTTTCTTCGTAGCGAACCATTCCTTATAGCAATCGCTTCGCCAACACTTGCGGTCACAGAACTCGGTGTCCAATGTAGACAAGCAATCGTTATCCGAACGGGCGAAGTGACCGCTTTGGTTCGGTCGGGTGACCACTGTTTCCTCGTTTATAACTCCGCAAACGTCTAGACTCAGCTGAAGGTGACATTCATTGAGACAATTGTGTTGAGAATAGTATTCAGTCGACTGAGAATAGTCGATACAATTGGTGTCAAACGGGTATTTCAACATTCGAAACGATCTTGATGAAAATGTGAGCGCATACTCCTTGGCTGGGCTCAAGTAAGTGGTGTCCCAATCCCAGCCATTGGATGTGCAGTAGTGGTTGTGAATGTAGAGATACGAGCGATTGTGCAGATGTGACAGGTCCAGGATTATGCCGAAGAACTCGTTCCGCTTGAGTTTGACGCGAGTGGTGTCTGAAATCATAAGTTTGTTGAATCAATCAATCAATCGATGAGTTAATCTAAACAATTGTCTCACGACTTACTCCTCGGCTGATGATTAACAGTGAGACAGAAATAGAAAGCATTCAGAGAAGTGGTGACACTTCGCTTCAGGTGAAGAACTCGACTGTCGTTCAGAGGCTCGTAATTGACTTTAAATATTCTGATGTCTCGAATGATTTTGCTGGTATCGAACCGATCGAAGTATGTGTCGAACGATTGTCCCGAGAAATCCGGATTATTAATGTCTTTGTGATGAGTGGCACAAATGGTTACGGCCGGCAACTCGTCTTTGATGTGGGTTTCGATCGTTACACTCGTCTGGTATGAGAAGAATAGCTTGCAAATGGATAACATCTGATAGAAGCAGGGAATGGCCAGAAGGAGGTTGAAGAACGAGTAGAAGAGTATGTGTTTCATCGGCCGGAACTTGATTGTCGTCAGTGAGAACGAAGACTTACTTCTTTCGAACATTTTGTTTATCGATGAATCAAATGTATGCCTCGAATAGAACATCGAACAGAATATAAGAACTTATTCTGACTCAGAATAATCTTAAAAGATAAGAATAACTTATTCTGATTCCTAATGAAGATATCGAGTTATTTGTGTATATATTATACACTTGATAAATGTGAATAACATTATTGCATTATTGAAGGTTCGCATATTCTAATGTGTCTAGTTAGTTATTCAGCAAGTTTGCATCAAGAAACTATTGCTGACAACAATATCCGTCGCAACCACTGCATAACAAGTGAATTGTCATTCAAAACAAGTAAAAAATTAGAATCATTTCTTATGTTACTATAGAAGTTCGAACGTTAAACAAACCATTTCCACGAAATGGAGAACATTAACAAGATTGCCATTTGAATTATTGCCTTGCTCACCGCTAAATCCTGTTTACGAATCACGACCGTCCTCCTAAGTCAACTCCGGTATTGACTGTTCCTGATCGATTAAACACTCATAAAGTAACAGTTGTGCTCTCGGAATTGACATTGTGACCAAGTTGATTTCATGATTAGGGTCACTAACTTGCAAGAATAAATTTCCATATATGATTTATTTTTCATCTATGTTATCACAAGTTTAGTAAAACGATAAAAATAAAATGATAAAAGAAATCGATTAGTTTAAGAATATAGGATTAAATTCAGTGCATTTGTTTGTGTTTATCAGAGATAATCTCAATTTTTATAACATTTTATAACATTTTGACTCAATTGCAAATAAGATTCCGAAATGAACTTGAACAGTCAAGACTCTAAGCATATGATTTCAATTGCCATCTGAACTATAAATTGCTTTTTTTCAAACTACCACTGATTCGTCGACGAGTTCACCAAAAATGTCAATTCATATAACTTTATTGTTATTATTGGTTTCAATCTTTGGCCAATCTTCGGGTCATTTAGTGAAACTGAGGGAAAACCTTACCATCGAAGACACCCGACTCTTCATCAAAGATGCGGTCACTAAGCCATCGATTGTCAGCAAACTGACCAAATTAGTGAATCCGGTGTATTGGCTGCAGAAGATCTTCGAATTGATCCCCGAACTGGCGTTTTGGATACTGGGCGTCGACAAAGAGGAATGTCGTTACCTAACCATCTGCCAGACATCCAATTACCTGATGAACATCGCGCCGCCATTCCTGCTCTCGATGTTAAGGGGCTCTCACACCAGCATATTGTCGACTCTTGTCGGCGAAACGCCGTATATCATGGCCTGGAGTATAGGTTCCATCAAATCGATTGAATGCCAAACTCTGTACAACTGTCCGAACCCGCCCTTCAACTTGAAATCCAAAGCTAATTGATATCTATTTTAGTGTCATTTGGTTTTTAGTCTCAATTTAGTCTATCATTTGTTAGTAAATCAAAAGTTTGTTTATATCTCTACTGATTTTATTGAAAAAATATAGGTTTAACCGTAAGTCAAGAGTTTAAGCGATAATCAAATGAATATTTGGTTTACATTTTCTTAAATACTTTTCAAATGAAATATCGATTTATATAAACGCGAAGAGAAAGTGAAACAAATATAAAAATTGAAAATTAAAACTGAAAATAAGTCTCTAATAGAGGAGTTCCGGCGGTTCCAAAGGCGGCAGCTCTGGAACCGTCGATGAAATGGCATTTCGGTTCTCTTCTCTGAGCGATTGGTTCTCCGCCTGAAGTCGTCGGTTCTCTTTGTTCGAGTCTTCTAACTCGGAGTACAATTGAAAGACTAATTGTCGAAGTTTTTCATTCACTGTTTGCAACTCTTCGATAACCGTTTTGTCGTCTTTGGGACGACGCGACCCATTCTTGTAGAGCGAGTCCGTACTCGTGACCACGTTTGTGGTCGAGTCGGTCGGACTGCTCGGTGAGGAGGACTGTGTCGGAGCGCGTCTGTCGATCAGGAACTGAAGAAGTGAGTCGTGCTCTGAGAAGATGTCCATTATCTCAGACATGACGTGCTCCGGATGGCTCGAGTCGGCACCCGAGCCCTGGGCTGGACCTGACTGGGCCTGCATTGGACTCTGATTGGTCTTCTGCTGGCAATGCAAGTCTCTGAGCTGTCTTTGTCTCTGCAATTGCTGTTTATAGTCAATGAGTCTCTGGTTTTCGCACAATTGCTTCTGTTTTAAGACGTTTTCTTGAGTCAAATGAAACCACTTTTGAGTGTCGAGAGAGGCCTTGACTTTGTCACAAGTGGTAGTGTTTAGTGCTTCAGATAAGTGGTCTGAAGAATACAATTAGAGTATAAATAAATGGAGGCTTCGTTAAGAAGTCTTGGCTTACGAGCAGCTCTGAGATGACAATCGATCGCTTCTTGATATCGCCGTTCATTCACATAATACTCGGCTTTTCTGGCACATCGGTGGGCCTACAGTCGGGACAAATGGATTAGTGGTCGGATCAGTGGTCGGATCAGTGGTCGGACATCAAAGTAGATGACAATACTCACCAAATTGAGCGATGAATCCATAGAAACGACATTTCAGGCCATCGATGGTCTTCAATGATAATGAAACGGTTTGACAATCGCTCGTAACTATCGTTACGGATATGGCGGTCAACGGATGGTAGCGTTGAAGAAGTCAGTGATCATAGAGTAAGTTAAAAGAAGTCTTGGAACTAATCCGCCAATAATTAGAACCAAATTTAGTTAAACCTAATTAATTAAAGTGTGATTTCAATGGCATTTAAATGTCTGAATAGTTTGGGCAAAAAGTGGGCAAAACTAACGGTGTTTTCGAGTGATTGTTTGTAAACAAGCTTTGAGTGAATCATATGTTTGTGACACTCAATGCAATGCAATGCCGAGTCTTATCGCAAAGTTGTGACTCATTTGGCAGTAAATTAACTCCAATTGCAATCATTTGAATGCAATTAACATTATTACTAATCTATTAGTGATTAACTGATAGATTGCAAGAATCAATTAGTCATTTGGCGACAGTCAGTCACCAATGAGCATGCAATGCAATGACCAAGCGGCAATTAGACACAGTCACCTTGAGCACTTGTTTTGCCAGACGATTACATTTACGGCAAACTTGAAATAATTTGATAATCAAGGTCAACTGTCAAGCTAGCATTGGGTGACTAGTGATTAGACCAAGAACAAACAATTAGCAACTAGATGATGAGTCCGGGTAGCTTTCCAATGATTCAATAGCCTAGCGCATGCAATTCAGGCGATAGTCACTTTCACTTTTATGCAAAAAAACTGAATTTCAATAACTATAATATCCTTGTTTTACCTTGTCAAGTTATCTGCTTGGTTATGTGTTTCATTTGTTCTGTGTAATTGGAATTTCAGTTTATTAATTAACATTAATTATTAAGTGAAACAATTAGAAGAATAGCTAAACTGGAGACAAGAATGGTTTGGTCATTGAGGGAGACCTTGCTCATGTTGTCGGCGAGGCTAATGAAGGCAGGAATCGATATTATCGGCGAAGAAGTGCCACAAAAGGTAAACACTTTTTATTCACTTATTAAGCGCTAAAATGAGAGCGAAAAGCGATTAAACCTCGGATTAGACCTCAGTCTCGAAGTAATTAAGTTTGGTTGGCAAACATCTTGTTATGTCTGCTACCTAGCTTAAATTTTCATCGCTTCTGAATTATTAATCAAAACAAGGTTGTTCCTACTGATTGAGCTTAACGTTCAATAAATAATATGACCTTGCCCGGCCCTATATGGCTCACTACCTAATAGAATCATAATTTATTTATCATGGTAAATTGTCGAATTTAATTGACGCTTAAGGTTGAATGATAAATAAGCTAGTGAACGATCCACTCTGTATTGGACAGAAAAAAAGTTTAAACGTATAGATAATTTGAATGTGAATGACCAGGCGTGTTGGCCTTGGCTGTGCTCACACTCAGACATTGGAAGACACTGTTGAGCGATTGAGCAAGTTGGTTTTGTGGCAATTGAGTGACTGGTCAGTGAGTGGAGCTCAAGAATGCCGGCGACTGTGCACTACCTGTGCATTACTGCACATCACATCACTCTTACCGGTCGTTGTCCAGCGAAGCCATCCTCTCATTGCAGAATCTGATCGCTGATGAGAAGCAGAAGTGAACTATCAATTGAAGGTCCGATCGATGCCTTCCTTGAGTGTATCCGTTAGCCGACACTCGATTCACTCGAAGAGTACAATACACTTAACATTTTTTTCGTTATTCACTATATTAGCGTCCATTTAGTTATTGATTAGATTTGAAGCACTCATTGATTCGTTCATTAAATTGCATTAACCGACGACACTCTCCGCTCAAAACTCAATTTATCGGCCAAACTGTTGGCCAATGGCTGCGAAGAGCCGTCGGTTGCGATGCCGGACAACCGGCAAACGACTTGTTTGTGTCCGGCTTTTTAAATGCAATTCATTTGACAGTTATATACCTTTACTCTGACATTACTTTCGCGTTATTATCCCAAATGAAATCCATTTATCCCTACGAATGCCATAAACGGCGAAACCACTGGTCATCAGTTTGAGTGCACTCCTGGCTGTGCCGCCGCTCGGCATCTGTTGCCAACATACAGAGTGTTCAGCTATCAGCGCCGGATTTTTGAAAATTTTGTAATCAATTTTTTCGCAAGATAATTGACCTAGATAAAATTTCTCTTTTGCAATACATTTGACGTACTTTGTTGTTCAAACGATTGTTTACATTTGATTCCATTTCTGCCAAAATGTCTTCAAA
>JAQGBE010000537.1:0-17327 GCA_034698225.1 Scheloribates latipes | reverse complement strand
CATATAACAGATATACGCCATCCGCGACTGTGCTTTCGTCACTTCCGAGTTTCCGGTCATTTTGTCGTTTGAGAATCATTGCAGGTTTGCATCGATTTCCAGATTAGATCCTACCATTCAATTATCTTCTATCTGATCCACAGTAAGCGACAACAGTACAAAATGGCTAAATATTGCGATGAGATTCTGGCCGATCTTCTCCTCAAAGAACCGCTTCCCGCCTATCCATTAGACCCGAACGTTCCACTTCCGAGTCCGAACGACCTCAAGAAAAAGATCCTCATAAAGAATAAACGATTGAAACCTGACGTTGAAAAGCGTATGTCATTTAGATTCCAGGAAACTCTTTATCTTAATTAAAATAATGATTTGTCTCACAGAGGAACTCGAATTGTGGCGAAAGGGACAGTTGGCCGCAGAAGACGACGACGAGGAGAATGAAGACGCGAACGCTATCGTCACTGATGTCTCGATAGATGAAAGCATTGACAAAAAGGTGAATCGAATATACAATTGTGTGCAGACATTAACCCTCTGGTGTAGTCCGAGGACGTGGAGCCCGAGCAGTTAGCGATGGCCAATTACCAATACACGGGCGCCACTCTTCACATCCACCCTTTCCTCTCATCTCTGGTCAATTACGCGCAACCAATTAAGTTCCAGGGCTTTGATGTCGCGGAGGAAAAGAATTTTCAGTTTCATATGTCATCGTTCGCCGAGAACACAGCCCTCGGGTACCTCAAGAGTCAGGCCATAGAGTTCGTCAATTACAACAAACGCCAGTTGAGTCGGATCTACCCGAAGGGCACGCGCGCCGATTCTAGCAATTTCTTGCCGCAGATCTTCTGGAACGCCGGCTGTCAAATGGTTGCACTCAACTTCCAGACATCGGACCTTCCGATGCAGTTGAATCAGGGAAAGTTCGAGTACAACGGTGGCTGCGGTTATCTCCTTAAACCTGATTTCATGAGGAGAAAGGACAGGGTTTTTGACCCGTTTGCCGAATCACCCGTCGATGGAGTGATCGCCGCCCAGTGCTCGGTTCGGGTGCTTTCCGGACAGTTTCTGTCAGATAAAAAGGTCGGAACATATGTCGAGGTAGACATGTATGGACTGCCGACCGACACTATTCGCAAAGAGTTCCGCACCCGAATGGTTCCGTCCAACGGACTGAACCCGGTCTACAATGAAGAGCCTTTCATATTCAGAAAAGTAGTTTTACCCGATTTGGCGGTCATTCGGATCGCGGTCTACGACGAAAACGGAAAAATGTTGGGCCAAAGGATTCTGCCGTTGGACGGCCTTCAGGCGGGCTATCGACACATTTCGCTCCGAACTGAAGGCAATTTCCCGATGTCTTTGCCGATGCTTTTCATCTGTATTGAGCTTAAGATCTATGTTCCCGACGGGTTGGGTGACCTCATGGACGCCCTGTCAGACCCGAGGGCTTTCCTATCGGCTCAGGAGAAACGAATCGCCCAAATGAAGGCAATGGGAATCGAAGAGACAGACATTCAAACACACAATTTAGCCCTCGTTAAGCAACAGCGCGAAGAAGACGCCAAGAAAGAGGAATATAAGATCGAAGCCATCAATTTGGAGGCACTCAAGAGTGAGAAACTCTTCATCAGAACCGTTCGCAAACACCAAAAGGAGTTCGAATCGCTTAAGAAGAGACAGCAGAAGGAGAAGAACAGCACTCAAAAGCAACAGTGCATTGGCATCGATAAGATCATGAAACTGACAAAGAGCGAGGACATCGCCAACGACCCCAACGTCAAGGAACTGGTCGGACATCAGATGAAACAGTGGAGCGAAATGATCGAACGCCACCACAGAGAGGAATGGGATCTTCTCAAGACTCAGATCGCACAAAAGGGAGACACTCTGAAGAAGTTGCTCGAACTGAACCAAAACGTTCAGATGAAACAATTGGATACCATCTTCGAGAGGGAGAACAAAGAGATGAAGACGAGACAGGCGAAGGTGTCGGTCGAGACGGCCAAAGAGGTGTCCAATGATAAGACACTGAGGAATAAAGCGGAAAGAGAGCGACGACTTCGGGAGAAGAACAGTAATAACACAAAGAAGTTCATCGAAGAGCGAAAGACGGCTGCGATGCGACAGAACAAGGAAAAGGAGAAACTGAAGAAAACCCACGACAAACAGATCCAAGACTTGGAACGCGACACCGAAAATGTAATCAATTGTTAATCGGTTTGATTGCACGGAATGACTGTTTCACTGACCGTTTGTTTGTTTCACTTCTTGTCTTTTGATGGCATCTAATTGTCGTTGTCTTCCGATAGGCCCTCGAGATCTACAAAAACGCCGAAATCGAGTATAAATTGGCCGCAAAAATGGAATGTTATATATGACTGCAAATGCAAATCGTTTGTCCGTTTTATACCACTATTTATCTCAATATTGAGGCAATTATTTATTCATTGCTCTGATTCTCAACAATTAATTTATACCGAAAAGTGACGATTCTGTCGATTCTGCGGTTCATTGCATTAGTCTTACATTAATTGCATTGTTTTGTTATTCGTCTCCACTCGAGAGCTATCATCGAAACCATTGAAACTGAGGCCAAACTATATACTGCTCTGTCGTATCGATAATCCAGAAGTGAAGACAAGTATCGCTACGACTTCCAACTCTAGTGACATCTCATCCGAAGTGTCGCTCATTTTATTGGCGCACTATTTGGTGTCTAATATCACGAGATTTGCATTTATTTCTATCGAATACCTATTTATAAGAAGTATTAAGCAATTATTGAATTGATTGAAGAGATTCTCTCTTCGGTTGAGCACTGGATTCGCTCGAATCGGTCGACAGTTTATTTACATTACATTAATCGAGTGTTTGATCGAAACCTTCCGCAAATCAATTCGATATCAATTGAAATATTAACTGAATTTCTTGTAAGCAATCAATTGTTATGAAAAATGATTAATATTTTTCGAAACCAATCAAAACATTGGAAACACTTTTGCACTCATTATTTGCTGAAACAAAACGTAAAGTGCTTTAAAATATCACTTAATTTGTTGAATAACTGATAATTGAATTGAAATTTACTATAAGTTATATAAATTGTTGATAACGTTTCAAATATAAAATATAAATTACAAATTCAGTCAATTATTTGCTGTATTAGTCAATTGAGAAACAATTCTAAAGTCTAATTAATCGTTATTTTTGTGCCAAACAATTAAAATTAATTTTACATAAAATCAATCACTTATTGTACAGTCAATTGATATCTAGTTTATTCGGGTCCGTGAACTTCGAGGTAAGTATATAGAAGAATGTGGGCAACGGAGCCAAAGAGAGGAGTGGTATGTGAAGAGCGGGGTTTGTCAGCTGAGTCAGCGATACGATGCCATACATGTGGACCAACCAATGACACGCAATGACCGCCACATTCTTCTTCTGCAAGAGTGACCGCAGAAGTTGTGATGGCCTTTGATCTGAGTTTCGCAAAACATTAGTCTTTTGGCGGTCAGAATCAGTGCTAACCTAATTGAAAGGCCAGATGAATGGCCACCGATATTATCGATCCGATGATTATTATGTAAGGAAACGAGTAATCTATTGCCAGAACAAACATCGCGTTAATCGCTGACAACGATTATATTGATGTCACTTCAAGTGATGTCAACTCACAAGTGAGTGTCAGAACAGGGTAGCGGAATGACTTGACCGCTAGGGGGGGGTAAATTTTGCCTTGCCCATAGGAAACAATGTTATGGATTTTTGTGGCTCTAGAGGGGGGTTTTTGAAGTACCAAAGTACGTCCAGAAAAAACGTCACGGGGGCAAATAGGGGCAATTCAGTTAAATTAGCTGTTTTTAAGCTTGAAAATAGCCTAATTTAGCTAAATTTAGCCTATTTAAGCAATAATTGGGCTTAATTAAGCTTAAATCTAGTTAATTTAGTTTAAATCATGTTAAATTTGGAAAAATCAAGGGAAAAATCGATGCAAAGGGGGGACCCTTTGCTATTTCTCGGACCCTGTCTAGGGGGGGGGTTTTCCAAATTTTCGGCTCCAGGGGGTTTTGGAATCCGCCCTATTCCGCTACCCTGCTGTCAGAAGTGATTAGTCTAGTGTCCGATAATAAGTCTCAATATTAAGTTCTTGGACTATCTGTTAGTTAGACATCACTTGAGATGATCGCCAATACTCACAAATAAGTCCGGAGAAGATCGCGTGAGTGAAGCAAAGGGCGGGAATGGCGTAAAGGGTTAGATAAATGGTTTTGGTTGCGTTCGAGTTGTTTATCAGATCAGTAAGAAATTGTGATCTCGTCAACCATTTGAAGAGATAGGCGAAGAATTGCAAATAAACGACTCGCAAGAGTACAGTCGTGAGTGAAATGACATAGAATATGAATATCATTGAATACAAGGGATAGACTGCTTCGTGGGTGCAATAGACTGTCTGCTTGTAATCGGGCGATGGGTTGAAGAACAGGGTATAAAAGTCGGATAATCTTTGTGGAGAACAAGTGTTGACCTGAAGATTGCCGATCGGTTCCACCAATAATAGTGTGAACAACAATGAGAAGACATTTTCAAAGAGAACAATCAGATGTAAGGCCAACACATCGACAGTCAATTGTCTCCGTTTGAGACACTGTTCAGTCAAATACCACTCAATTATCAGAAGAATGAAAACCATAAAAGTTATGTAAAGCCAGTCATAAAACAGTGGCTTTTCATTGCACTCAACGCACAGATGCTGTCCGTCGGCTCGGAATCCACGCAAACAGGCCTTCGGTTTAAGAAATCGGATCAATTGGCGGCATATGCTTAGGAGGAATAAGTGGCCAATCAAGCCGTCAACAATTTCTTATGACATTTGCACTTTTGATGATTGCAACAATCAAAATAATGATCACATGACTTACCCCGCAGTCGCTTAAGTTGTCGGCCGAAGAACCCAATTGTGTTCGTCCGCAATAGAGACCAATACAGGCCTCCATTGCCTCCATTGCCGCAACCGATCGGCGATTGCACTCAAACTCACTGTCAGTCGAGTCGAGCGTTGTTTACAAACAGAGACCGAGTTTTGGTCAAAAAGTATGTCTCAAACGAATGAATTTCTATTGAAATTGAATGCTTTAATTGAACATTAATTGCCTTATCAGGTAATTAAATCGATCGGATTGAAGTCGACAGATCATCAGTCATACAGTTGGTCAGTCAGTGACCACTCTTTGGCCGGTAATGGCGGTACCGATTATATCTCACCCGACGTTAGTTTTGACGCTATTTTATTCAAAACACGTGTTTTTGTTTATAAATATTTCTTTAATTTTTGTGAGAATTAGTTTTAAAAATGAGTGAATCAAATAATGAACACATGATTGAGAGCTCTGACCCAAATGTCATGAAAAGTGGTGATTATGTGATAATTAGAAGAACTCATGACAAGGACTCCGTTCGTCTGGTCAGAGCCGAAGCCAATAAGTAAGGAAATATCTGCCAAACAAATTGAAGAATTTGCTAATTGTTTGATTTGAAGACCCATTTATTTAGGAAAACAGAAAATCAATTTAAACGGCATTTTCGGACATCCGTTCGGCTCTTCATTCGAGATCAATAAGAAGCGGGAATTGAGTTTAGTTAACGTCAGACAACTGATGACCGACGCCATAGATGTCCCGCAAATGGCCGACTCATCCGACCTAAACAAAGACAATCGGTTTGTTTTGGACGACGGAAAGTCGCAGAAACTCACCAGAGATGACATCGAGGTCTTCAAAGGCGAGCTCAACAGCAAAGAGCTAATCAACCATTTGGTGCAAAACAGTTCCACTTTTGATATGAAGACTTCTTTCGCTCAGCAAAAGTACTTAAAGAAAAAGCAGAAGAAATATTCAAATTTAGTCACTATTCTGAGACCAAACGTCAGACTTCTCACGGAAATGTATTTTTCTCGCGGACCCCAAAAAATTGAGTAATTATTTGGTTTTAGTTTTGATTGATTTCAACGAAATTGATTTGCTTTTAGTTATCTGCGAATCGATTCACTCTCACAGATGTTGAGCTATTGTAATGTGATTTCCGGTCGAAAGTACTTCGTATTGGACACCAATTTGGGACTATTGACCGCTGCAGTGGTCGAACGGCTCGGCGTCGACGGCACTGTCATTCAAGTGTACACCGATTCGGGTCCGGTCTCCACATACAGACATTCGGTCGATGCCCTCAACCTTCCCAAAGAAAGCATCGATAAAATGCTTTTCGGTCTTCAGATCAATGAAATCTACAATTTGTCTGTCAATGAAAAGAGCGTCGCTTCCGATGAGACCTCACAAACAAACGAAGAGTCGAATGAAGACAAGTCGGCGAACAATGACAAACAAATCCGAAAATCTATTCGACGAAAGGAAGCGCTCACGGCTTTGGAGATATTGAAGAACAAAGACATGGATGGACTTCTGTTTCTGACCAAGAGCTACGACCCGTTGAATATATTGCTTTTAATGCTTCCGTTTCTTTCGGATTCGCGTCCGTTCGCCGTCTTCTCTCCTTATATCCAACCCTTAACTGAGTGTTATTTCGCTCTCAAAAAGAAATCCGTGTTTTTGAAGATATCCGAGACGTGGCTCAGAAAATATCAGGTCTTGAACGACAGGACCAGACCCGAGATGTCTATGAGCTCTTCGAGCGGTTACTTATTGACTGGCATTAAAGTGAGCGAATTGGTTGGCTCTGGCTCTGGCAATGATGCGTAAAATAAGCGTGATGCTCCTCATTATCCCATTTGGCATGTTGACTTTCAAATTATTGAATAAATTTACATTGAATTGCCATTTTTCACTCCTTCTATGCCAATGAGAGTGACGACCTTGCTCATTATTGATTCCAGCAGTGATGCATTTCCTTCAGCTTATCTCTATGGATGCAAATCAGAGGGAATTCGTGCAAGAATTGAGTAACTAGATCATTCCCTTTGGTTAAGTAGAAGTCAACCTTGAAGTTATAATTTTCTTTTTTTTAATATGACGTCAACGAATACTAATTGACCAAGCAAGTGTCTATTAATTTCATACAATCAACACAATTTAACTAAAATTTTACCCTGTTCAGTTGAGGGAAGGAAGTTTGATTTCGAAAATACACGTGTATGACCTTGACAACTTTGCGGGCTAATTGGCAACTAGGTTAATAATGATTATACTATTTGCTAAGTGCCAAGTTCACTTGCATCTGATGCCACTGATTGTCTGATTCTGTTCTAGTGATTAGAACAAGTGATGAGCCGTTCTTAGGAGAGTTGTCTCTCCGATAAGACAATCGATATCTGCAGCGATTGCTTTTCACTGTAAGGGTTAAGAGGTTTGACTGCATTATAGGAAATGCAATTATATTTTTGGGTTTCGTGGAAATTACGCCAAACTATAAGTGGATTACACATGAATTGGAGAAAGACTGTGATGTCTGCGATAATCAGTCGGTAGTGGACACAACTGACGGCTGATCGCTGACCACAAGTGACTGTCTGTGCGGTCTGTGCCGACAGCCGAGTGCCGACTGAGTAGGACGTGATTGGTGTCAGTGGTGTAGTGTTTGTGCGATTTGTGCGCACATGACATGACATGAGTGACAGCAGTGACCACAACAACAACAGACAGGCATTCACTCCAACACTCGATGACTCCAATGGCAGACAATCACTGAATCACATTATTCAGTGATTTTGCGTCAAACATGTCTCGCATCGACTGAACGCGTCTCTAATTACCACTGAATTACCACAAATCAGATAGACTTCGACGGAAATTCCTCATGAAATATGAGTTTAGACACCCTTCTGGAGGCCGCCAAGTATTTGGACCACATCCAGAAGACAGGTCAGTCTCATGACAATCCCACCTCTCGACTGGCCATATCTCAGGTCAATACTTCTTGTGCTAGACTCGAGTGATGGCCACACGTTTGAATACAGTACGAGTGACGGCACTGAGGACACGGAGGACGGCTCGCCTTCGTCGACATATCACCTGAGACTGGACCCAAACCTCCCGATCAGCGTTCAGTTCCACACCTATACAGGTCTGCAGCCGATGGCTGCGATGGCCCCGCAGTCGGCGCTGATGTCGAAGCCGTTGAACAACCCATCG
The DNA here is from genome assembly GCA_034698225.1 of Scheloribates latipes. Taxonomy (NCBI): domain Eukaryota; kingdom Metazoa; phylum Arthropoda; class Arachnida; order Sarcoptiformes; family Scheloribatidae; genus Scheloribates; species Scheloribates pallidulus. The sequence goes on along the minus strand of JAQGBE010000537.1, from coordinate 9,186 downwards.
AACAGAAGTACAAAAGGAAGCTCTGAGACGATCGGCGCCAACGCTGTGATGAAGGGTTGGTCCCAATCGTCGCTCATAAGACCCGCAATGCATGCAATCAATCAAATGGGAACCAATCTGGCGGTCGATCACTCAAACCTCGGCAATCGCGGCGACTATAAGGACACCAATAGAGACCACTCGTCGTACTCTCGTCACCGAGAAATGCATAAGACTTTGGAGAAGAACCGGAGGGCACACCTCCGCCACTGCTTCGAAGTGCTTAAGGAGGAACTGCCGCCCAACGAGTACAACGAGAAGAAGAGTTCGCACATCAATATAATAAGTTGTGCGATCAGATACATCCAGCACCTCAAGCGCACCGAGACTGAGCTCCACAACCAGACCGAGAGGTTAGTCCGCACGAAGATTCGGTTCCAGAGCCAAATCGCACAACTGATGGACGACCTGAAGGACCTCAACTCGAGCGCTGCCTTCGGGTCACTGATCCAAGTGGACGGCTATGAGGGCCAGAGTGACGAACAAAGCGATGAGGAGGTGATAATCGAGTTGGAGAACGGCGAAGACTGCTATGACGACGAGACCACTACCACGGCCTCAGGTCTGACCCTTCGATGTCTATTTATACTGACCAGTGATTTGTATTCTGATCTGTTGACAGAGTGCGCGGACGACCTGCGCGACTCGGCTAACCCACCGAAGGCGATGGCCAATACTCTGATATACGTGGGTCACGCGTGACCGACTCGGCCCCCGATTCGCCGCTGTCTCTTGTATTAAGTATTATTCGGTGGGCTTTAAAACGATTGATTATATACTGAACTTTAATTTCCACAGAATTGCAGTTTAATTTCAATTTTTAGAAATTAATAATAACTAAAAAGTTTGTATAAACTAAACAAATTAATAATTTTTCGTTTATATCTCACTAAAGCCACAAAAATCTGGATATAATTACCGTTAAATAGTATGTGATTTCTCACATTTAGTTCTATTGATTTCATTTCTCATATTATATGTATTATTATTAAAATAATATAAATATTATTATTATTATTATTATTATCGAAATTATTAAATCAATAAAGATTTTATAAATCGCCGATTGACTTGTCAATTGATAATAACGAGTTGCTATTACATAACACACCTTATGTAACAACATTTGGTTACCGATGACAACCAAATGTGGCATTTGTTGCCAACTATAGTGGCACTCAATTTGGGCCAATTCAGCTAAATTATATTTAAATGCAACTATAGATCTATAGATCTATGAGTGTGTCAATAGGGCTAATCGTTTATCCCTCATATCCGTGCGATATGTGGCCAACGAAGACGTGCATCGGTTTGAAAGAAGCGCCTCAGCAGTGGATAAGAGGTCCACAAACCACGTCTAGTGAGCCAAACGTCGTTTCTGGCGCTCGTGTAGTGTAGTGTTGGTCGAGTGCGGCAAACGTGCGAACAAAGTGACCGACGATGGCAGTGGTCGCCGACACAGTGGCCGTCGCGGTCCACAGCGGACAGCTGCTGGTCAGCCAATGGGGTTTCGCTAATGAGCTGATGGTATACAACACGACTGACCCGCGCAAAGCGGTCACGACAGCCGACGGCTCGCGAATTGTCAATTATTTGTGTGTCAACCGAAACATTTACGCGAATCAGTTCTCGCGGTCACTCATCAGTGAGTCGATGTCTGTCTTCAAGTCTCTCCAAAGAATATCAACCAATTGCGAGCCTCTGTCGAGGAGTGAACAGATAAAAGGAAGCCGAAGATACCGGTCAGTCATCCACTCGTGTTTCTTCAATCTGGCCAACAGTTCGGACGAGTCGAGCGAAATCTTGAGCGATATGTTCCGTCAGATGGAAATCGTGTGGCATTTGTGCGAAATCGTCTACATCGACATCGGGGCCGCCGGCTATCTGCTGAACCAACTGCTTGTTTGGATCAAATGGCACTTCACTCGAGCCAACCAATGGGCCAATCAGGTGATGAAGTCGGAGATGCCGTCGGTTGAGCCCCACTATTGGGATGTTGTCATGTCTTGTCTGCTGAGGGGAGAGACGGAGAACGCGAGACTCGTCTTGTCGTTGCACACCGACAGCGACAGAGAAGAGTTCGCACTCCTGATGGATATGATAAAGAAGATGCCTATCCTTTCGAGCAAATATATTCTTCATGAGTTCTACCTTCGGTGGCAGTCCTGGAGAGAAAACTGCGAACAGTGTCTCAGCGATGGTCTCTTCGACATCAACCCCAAACTCAAACTGATCGCTCGTCTTATGGTTGGAGACATCGACGCATTTAAATCAGTGTTAAATTTGTTTGAGTCGTGGTATCACTTAATGGTCTCATTCCTCCTCTTCACCGACCCGTGCATTAAAGAACACAATTTGACTGATTTGTGCCGTCAGTTCATCGATATCTACGACAACCGAAACACCAACCAATCGGTGAACTCTGTAATCACTGCGGCTTTCAGTTTGGATTTGGCTCAAGTGATCCAGGAGTCGAATGAGTGCTTCGACGACAACTGGTGGTTCGCCACGCACTTCGTCGACCTCCTCTACAACGCCAACCAATTGGATTCGCATCAAATAGAGTATTCGCCAAAGTTTCGCGAGTTCTTTGTCGTCGAATATTCCAACTCTTTGCTCACATCGGAGACTCTGTGGCAGTTCGGGATCGACTACTTGTGCCACTGTCTGGACACTGGCTTGCATTACATCGAGAACTACTTGGAGAGGATCGCCGTCTCCACTGAGACAGACGCCCAGAAAGTGATTCAAGTGTCCAATAGGTTGGGTCTAAACCACATAACGAGGTCTGTCTGCAAAGTGCTGTCTCGCAAATGGCTGTACAAACAACGTCTCGGAACAGCTCTATTCTGGGCACTCAGGAGTGAAGACCCTTCTCTGACCAATCATATCGCAGACATGTTCCTCAAAGAATACAACACAAGCGGACAGTTCCCCGACGAAGACATTTTGAGCAATTCGGGCAGATTTATGCTAATCAGCGATCGAATGACATTTTTGGCCAAATATTACGAATTCCATCAACTCTTGAAAGGCCAACAGTTGGAAAGCGCCGCTCAGCTCTTGGTCTCTCTCCTCGACTCCAACATCGCTCCCAAGTTCTTCATCGTTCGCCTTCTTATGGATTCGCTGCCATTGTTGGAGACTCAAAATGTAATCTTGAATTCCGAACAGACATCACAATTAGTGGCCTCACTCGAAGACATCATCACATTCGGGCAGACATTAAAAGAGCCGGACCTCGATATCGAGCGCTTGAAAGACAAAGAAGATGTCCTCCGTTTGGCCATTGCTCGCAATTTGGCCCGAAGTTTCACATTTGAATAATTGGTTTTATTATAAAACGTTTGATTGTTTTAATTGCCATCAAATGTACAATAAATTGAAATACAATGTAAACTAAATTAAACGATCACTTGATTCGTATCTTTGAATGTTGCGGTCGTCTGATCTCCGGTGGAAGCGATTGGTCGCTGACATCGATGTCGTCTAATGTCAGCCAATGTCTGTCAGTGCGTGCCTTCACTCCATTCACTCCATTCAAACATTGCGTTCAAATGTTTTGCGTTTCGTTTGTAAACAACTTTTGAAACCAAGACTATTATCACCCGTTTGGCCACAATCGGTGTCCTAACCAGTAAAACGTTCCGTTGTGTCGCTGCTCTCGTCTTAGGCGTATGTTATTCTTCGATGGCCTGGAGATCCCACGGAAGGACTAACCTCGAGATGATACAAAACCTCAAGAGTATGACTGCTGAAGAATGTGGTCACCGATCACGCGAGTGCTTTGACTATAGCAATATAGCAAGATAATATGCCAATGAGTCATACTGTCCACCTCTGCCATATGTAGATCCCAGTCGTGTCCCTCTGTCTTATATGCCGAATGTGACCACTTGTCGCCCGTAATGCAGATCCGTGACAGACCAACCTCTCAGTTATGGACAATTCTGAGTCAGTTATGGAATTTCTGACTGAATTCTGAAGATTATCTCTATTCAGATGACCTCCGAGTTATGCACAAAAAGCGTTGGCAGAGACCTCATAACTCAGAGATCGTATTCGGACAGTACTAGTAGATTCAACCAATCAATTGGATGTTCAATACCAGTAGTAGATTCCTAACAAGAACCTAATTAGTTGGACATATGACACGAACATATTATCGGTGTTATCGGCGCACCATTTGTTTGAATGTCAATTGGCAACCGATGATCGATGTCTTGTGTTGTCTCGCAGAGAACGGCATAATCAGCGACGTCCGGGTGGAGCGGGCGATGGCCGCTGTGGACAGAGCCAACTACTGCCCGAACAACCCGTATATGGACTCTCCCCAAGGCATCGGCTACGCGGTCACTATCAGCGCTCCCCATATGGTAACTCTCACTCAATGCCATCATAATATACCCCGATATCAAAGTCTCGTTTGATCCAAAGCACGCACACGCGCTTCAACTTCTTAAGGATCACTTATACGAAGGTATTTCACAATTATTATCATTTATCCTAAAACTTGTTACGATTTAGGAGCAAAAGCTTTAGACGTCGGTTCTGGTTCTGGTTATCTGACCGCTTGTATGGCTCTCATGGTATTGATTAGCTTATGATTGACTAATAAGTCGCTAACTTCTATACATTTATGGAAAGGTCGGTCCCCGTGGAAGAGCCGTCGGCATCGATCACATCCCCGAATTAGTGAATCTGTCGATTGAAAATATCAGAAGAGATCAGCCGAATTTGCTTGAGTCGAATCGCGCCGTTTTGATTGGTTAGGCATTGTTTTGACAACCCTTCAGAAGTTGCCATTAATTACTGTTGTGTTCTAACAGTCGGTGACGGAAGACAGGGTTACCCTCAGGAAGCGCCTTACGATGCCATACATGTCGGTAAGTAATGTCTTCTTTGCTCCGTTAGGTTATACCGACTAAAACATTGATCACTTCTTTAGGCGCGGCCGCACCCACTCTCCCGCAGGCCGTAAGTAATACCGAATAATTTATATGCCATTTATATGCCATTGTGTCGAATCAGTTGGTCGATCAGCTGAAGCCCGGCGGACGTCTGGTCGTACCCGTCGGGCGGGAAGGCTATAACCAAATGCTAGAACAGATTGACAAACAGCCCGACGGAAGCATCAAAAGACAGTCCCTGATGGGTGTGGTGTACGTGCCGTTGACTGACAAGAGCTCGCAGTGGCCATCGAGGTAATTGAATGTGGTGATTGCGCCCTTGCTCATTTGGTTTGCTATTTCGTTGACAGTTAAACACTTTTCAGTTGCTTTCAATTATTTTCGCGTTTTTATTATTAAAAAAGAGATAAAACGAGTTTAATTGGATTGAGTTGTATTGCAATCAAATGTTTATTGTGTTCATTAACTAATTTCAGGAGTGATTTGTAAACTGCTTTCAATAATAGGGACTGTTTTTGCCTCTGATTATTGAAACGGCGACCGAAGCTCACGATCACCGGAATCGGTAAATAAAAGCAAATTGTGTTCATTCGGATTCATTTCACCGATACTGTCGACAAACGACTGTTTGCTATCAATACCAAAGTGAAGACCGAAACACCTCTTCAGAAGTCTATGCAGTGTTTCATTGATTAATTCATAATTGACTCAATTCCTCGATCATTGTTGTCATATCGACGAGAACTTGCATTGGAAAGCCCTTAACACTAACCCTAACCCTAACCCCAACTCCTGTGCTCTGTTAACTCAATTATCTGTAATAGAGTGTAATTATTAGGAACGCCGGAAAGTATTGGTCATTCGCTCTGTAATTATCGCTTCCTTTTTGCAAACTATTGTATTATTTAAGTTAATTCCGGATTTAAATTAGATTATTGTCAGACTTAAGATCTCGAGTTATAAATTAATTAAATATTTGCTTAATTTAGTGATTTATAAAATGAAAATTCTGTTCGAATGATGTTTAAAGCCTAGTTTCGTTGCATTATCAGTGATTTATACGAGCAAGTTGAGTTAATTAGCATTATCAAGCTCATATTTCATAACTCGTAACATATTTCGTAACCGAGGCGTGGATTCAAACCGGATTCACGCAAACGAAGTAATTTATTCAATAAAACGAAAGAGTTGGGACTCAAAAGTGACAACGATTTCATCATTTGTTTAAAAAATGTTACCAAGATTATTTCTTGATAAGTAGACATTTAAAATGAAGCTTACTTATTCTAAATTATTTTTTAAATTAATCTAAAACAGTTTAATTTAACTGTCAATTTTCTCAATTCATCATAATTATATTGAAATTATATACTCCTCTTTGAGTCGTAAAAAATTTGGCGAAATGGGAATTCGCGAAATGGGATTCTGCGAATCGGGGGACACCTTCGACACCTTACCTGACGAGTCCATTGCTTTCCGGTACTAATCCTGTAAAATCTGTGTATTATTCGAGTAATAATGTATGGTTTTTATAGTTTTATTTAAACTTCGATTTAGATGAGACACAGATAAGAGTTGATGTATCTAGTTCATCTCAAATGTTCATTAATAATTTGATTCTCGCTCAAAGTAAAAACCAATTATTATTATATAAAAACACGAAATTTTATTTTGGAAATTAAAATTTCAATTTCTAATTATCTCCGGAGGCATACAAACGGTTATAACAGCAGCGATGCCAACAGTGGTCACCAAACCTGCTAATACCCGGTGATGGCAACCAAGTTATCACCTATCACCTAGTTCCAATCCAATCCAATCAGTGGTATCTGAACAATGGCCAAACTCATAATGTAGACAATTGTCGTAAGCTTATGGACTGGAATGCAATTACATGTGACCCGCGTCTGGCAAGTCGTGCCACTATTGCCTGCATTTGCATTGATTTGTGATGAACTGCTTTTCTCAGTTACCAAATGACCTGATCTGTGATGAAGTGATACCAAACCAATGGTTTATACCAAAGACAGAAACACAGACTTTGAGTCCATATTCGGACTGATAGTGAACTCAATTAAGAGGAATGAATTGCAGACAAGTTGTGAGTCATTGGGACCGCAGATCACTTCCCAACGCAACGGATTCGAGTCTCGCAGTTGTGGTCACTTTGGACTGCAATGCCTTCCAAACCTAAACAATATTAATGCTCATCTCAAGAATCTAGAATCTAGCTCTAGCTCTAGCTCTAGCTCTAGCTCTAGCTCTAGCTAGGGCAATTAGATCACGTTGCGCTCTGTTGGTGGCCATGAGCTGTGCATTTGCTTGTCATGAAACTCATAATTCGTTATTTACTTTTAGTATTTTATGAAAAGTGTGTTATTTTTGGTGATTCTTAATGTGACCACAAATTTAGTGAACTTTTTAATCGTTTTAAGTGAAACCAATTTGTCTTTTGGAAGAACTTTGATTCAAGTGTTTGGCTTATAGTGCGAACTGCGATCAAATCAACTGCTCTTCACAATTAAACTTTTAACTACAATGGCCTACATTATCGATATTGAAATGCCAGTGAAACTTGTCTGCTTTTATCTTCAGATGAGCTAGCTAGTATCTACATCAAGTGTAGTAATAGTATTTTAAGTAGTTTTAGTGCCACATAAGTGCAGAAATGGTTTGGAATCACTTCGATTGCAATTTTCCATCAGATCTTACTTTCATTTACTAAATGGCATTTGGTTTGAAAATTTAAATTACAATTTACCACAACAAACAAATAAATATTTTTATAGCTTCAATTTGTCATAATAGAGTTTGTTGCCTGGATATATTTTCGAAATCGAATTTCAACAGAAGTTGGCTTAAATCTTAAGCGAATCTTATGCATGCGTAATATTATTGGACACTAGTAATGGACAAAATTGTGTAATGATTACTGTTTAGCACAACTACTTGAATACAACATTTGCTTTTGTGATTAATGATAATCTGTGAGCAAACAATTGCACAAAAAGACATTGACTCATCACAATTCCTTAAATATTTGACATCACCTTGCACGTCTGCACGTCTGCACGTCTGCATGTTAGCTAAGCAACAGTTGCCTTCATTACTTAATATTGTAATATTAATATTATTTACTTGCAATTTCTCAGTCAACTGGTTATCCTATCCAATGACATGACAGCCTTTGGCCAGACTGTGTCCGATCCGACCGCTAGACTGGAAGGCCATAAACGATCCAATTGTGAGACCAAAGCTCACAAACTGTCTGAATGTGAATGTTATGTAAGCGTTATATTAGGAGTGGAATCAGAATCGAGAGTCAAATGATTGTGTTTTGTTTGCAATTATGTTAATGTGTTTTATGTGTTTGGAACTGAGAAATGGCATCATTTGGCCCATAGTTTATAAAAGCATTCCCTCTATCACTCAAATACACCGATTCTAAACTTGAACTTCAAACCAGCCTTTCTTTGCTGTTGGGCTCAGCTTTTGGGCACAACTCTGACGGTTAGTACAGAACTGAAAGTCTCATAAATGCAAATAAATCTGCGAATAATTGTTTTCAAATTATTTAATTTCATTTCCAATCGAAACATGTTTTTTGTTCTTTAGATGTGTATTCATATAAACATTTATTTGTCTAAACAGACAATAAAACAAATTTTTGAACTCAATTCTGGTTACAAAACAAAGTGCAACAAAATGTTCGAAAATCCCAGTTTTGCCACAAACCCTGTGCCGAGAGGTAAGTCCTCTCTTCGTATATCACACGCTATTATATGCAAACAATTTACCCGAAAATGTGTTAAAATTGTATTAATTATCCATTTCTTTACTTCATTAGCAAAACTTTTCTCATTTTCTTTGCAATTAATTTATTATTCGACTCGACAATGGAATAAATGTTTTCCTTGATTAGACCCCCACCTGCTCTTAGGCCAGAGGAGATTCATTAGCTTGCTAATGTCAGCTAATCATGGTGGCTAGTCGTAGTCCTGCAAAACCGATTAAGGCCAATGTCAACCTCTCGCTAATGGAATGCCCCATCAGTTATGCAAGTTAGCTGCTAGTTCACCATGCATCAACAAACTCGAGCATGGCATATTGGAAATTTCTAATGAAATGCCATTATTGTGAGCTTGGTCAAAGGAGATGACCTTTGTAAGAATAAAATTGTGATTCAGGCAACAACACATTTGATTGTGAATATTTTCACTGAAAAACACATACAAAA
>JAQGBE010000536.1:0-17393 GCA_034698225.1 Scheloribates latipes | reverse complement strand
TGTAGAATTTTTCATTTAAAAGATATTTGGAGTTGAAGTCAAAGAAAAATCGGGCGGCCATGCTGCCTCACCCTGTATTAGTCGGTCGGTAGACAAAAATTTTCGGCCAAACCCTTGCCTTACAGTACAATATTTTGATAATTGCTCTCTACAAATGAAAACCTCTTTAGTCTGAACCAAATTTCTATGTCTGCAGAGCTGTTCTCATCGATTGCTCAGTTGGAGAGCAGTTACCGAAGATTTTTTGCACTTACTTAACAAATACTTATTTACGACTCAAATACTTATTGTTGTTTTCGTGAACGAGAATTAGATCCGAATGACTGCCAAAGCTATTTAGAGCATAAGTCTTGAACTTGCCTTACCCTAGTAATAGTTGTTTAGCAAATTAATATCCAAATAAAAGCTAATTAAATAAGCCTTATTTATATATGACCATAAGTTAATTTTTTCGATACAATTAGTTAACTATTTAATTGTGGCAACTGAATTTAGTTAATCGCGATCAGCCAAAAATGTTTGCACCACTTTGTCCATAGAAAAGCATTGAAAACGAGCCGTGATTTGTGTACTTTTTGTTTGCTATGTTAAATTACCATAGATTTCCATTGAGGCGCAAAACATATTTTGACTATTTGTCAAAACTCAATTGAATGACGAGAATTTTGAAATAAAATGAACATGTTACTTTTACTGTCAGATTTGAGCCGCTATACCTCAGTCACAAATCGAGTGATCAAGAGTTGTTATGTAATAGAAAATTAAATAATTTTATTCAACAATAAATTTATAATTGTCTGAATTAAGAGACAAAACAAGTCAATACATAATTGGAATACCATTTTGAAAATTATTGGGCGAATCGAGCGATAAGTTATGAGAGAAGATATTTGGAGACAAATGAAACCACTTTTGGGGAAACAAATGCTTTACTCAAACATACAAACAATCAAATTGTAATCAATATCTGTTAGAATGAAATTGATTATTCTTTTGGTAATATTCCTGACATTAATCGCAAAATACTAACTAATAGTACAATAATTATATCTGAATTAAATATCTTTTCAATTAAACATTTAATAATTCAACCGTTGATTAGCAGTAAAACTAAACTCTGTTAAGCCATGACTGGACAGCCATTCAATGAATTATCATTAGAACTGATATCTAAGACGCGGTATCATTGGAACCGTTGGAACCGTTCGGAGACGAGACTCGCACTGAAGAACATAATTATCAAATAGAATAGAAGAACATTCGTTTGGCTCACAAAAGGAGCGATATTTCAATCATTTGAAACATTTTAAACTAAAATTAGTTTTCAATTGGAATTCGTTTTCAAAACAAATCTGAAATTCTTTAAAAAACAAATTGATTTACGATTCAAATCAATAATAATAATAATAATAATACATAAGAATAGGAGTCATAGAATAAACTAAAAAACAAACAACTCTTGAATTGATTGCCAAATGAAGAGTAAATCGAAATAGAAATACAACTCATTTATGAGACCGAAGAGCCGTTGATTTGATTCATCTGATTGTCTCCGCCGTCCAGCAGACCGGAGACATACGTACTCTGATTTGAAGTTAATTTTCAACTAAATTCAATGTAATTCCACTTAAATATCAATTTCCGCTAAATAGACATCGAAATAATTGGCCATCGAGTGGGTGATTGGGCTTAACTGATTTGATTGTGCAAGATTATCTATTGGCTTTGTAGGTAAGACATGTTGTTGCACTACCGAATAGTATCGGTTAGTTGTTATTAAACTTAATTAATAATCGATTTATAAACCGTTCGTTTGTTCTTTGAGTTGCGAACCGATTGTATGTTCGGACGCATCGAAACACGGCTTATATTTGCATAAAAACAAACACAAATGAAAAGATTAAACATTTGAAGATTAAAAAACAATTTTACTTTTTATTGATATAAAAATGTATCAAAACTTTAATTTACGAACACTTTTGGTCTCGTGAGGGGATCAAAAGGGGGTATTTATTAGGGGGTACTAGAAGTGAGTTGGCGAGATCACATTGATCATCACAACTCTGAGTTAGTGCGAGGAACACTAGCACTCTTCCTTGCGCTGGCCTTATCTGACTTGAGTTTAATTTTCAAGTTGTTTTGTTCAGTCACACGAAATGACGCACCGCTGGCCACCGAACTGACGGCAGCCGCTGTAGTGGTCACTGTTGCCGATGGCTTGGGAGTGAGTGGTGGCAGAGCCGGTATGGGCTGAGCGGGTGTGTGAGTGTTGACCGAACGGGTGAATGCGACGATGGAGGGGTTGGTCGAGACAATCGCTCTTTGAGAGCTCTGCGCGACTACAATGTTATTGAGAGTCGGGTTGGCGGTGCTCACAGTGGTCAACAGTGGCACTGCCGCGCGGCTAGAGTTGGCCAGTGGGTCCAAATATACTAGAGTGGGCACAGATTGGACGCCATGCGAAGTGGCCATCGGGTTGATGGTTGTCATCGGAGTCCAAGTATGGGACGCCGGCTGTAAGGAGTTGTGGAGCGGCGGAAGTGGAAGTTTGCCGATCAGATGAGTCGTCGATGGCTGTACGGGCAGTGAATCAATGCGTTTTCCGACAGAAGAGCTCGGCTTCGATAGCAATCGGGTTTTCTTCTTCTTCTTCTTCTTCTTTGATCGCTTAGAGGTTGAGAGTCCAGTTGCGACCTCAGCTACGGCTGTAGGGATGAGCGGATCAATGATTTTGCCAATGAGTACTACTGATTGAAAGACATACATCTGAAGACATCTTTGATGACAGCGGTCTCATCCCACTGGTTGTGTTTGCAAATGCAGTGCAACAAATAGTAAGTGGCGTCACTCGGCTCTAAGCCCCTATCCTTTAGGTTGGTCTCGATCCTCTGCACAAATTCCTGCTCGTCTACGGCACCGCTTCGGAGCTGATCCGGAGTCAAATTCAATTGTGCCATCACTTCGTCCATCGTTGAAGAGTAGCTTCGATTTCAACAGTTAGCAGAATAACTGGCAAAACAAAGACAAGAATATTGAGGAGTGGTTTAAGTAATCGAGAGTTGATTTGGTAACAGTTAGCCAATTGTTTCTCGGTCTGTCTGTGTGTGCGGCACAGCAGAGCTCTCTCTCTCTCTCTCTCTCTCTCTCTCTCTCTAAGTGGTTATTATTATTCTAATATAATTTTCTATCCAATCATTTATTTGCACATAATTTGCACGTATTCTGAATCGAGACTCAAAACTTTGAACAAACGTTTGCTTTCAATGGCAAGAAATCACAGATTCGCGAGAATTAAGAATTATCTTCAGTCTCATGACTCGATATACCGAGAGATCAATGAAAACAATACCACTTATTGGTCGAAATTTTTGTTCATTATTTGGTCACTTCTGGGCACAACGATAACCTTGCTCATTTACATGGCACGTGACGTACAACTGGAGCCAGTGATCAGATTTATTATAGCTTATTGCGCACTCGTCTTGGCCATCTTGTTCAATTTTACATTCTCAAAAGTCTGTTCACTCAATGCTGAGGCCAATTAATAATATAAAATTGATATCAATTACAATTCATTCAAGTAAAGGTGAAAATTACCAAGTGCATATTTCGTATAATTAAGGTAGCAAAACGATTGCATATCCATTTGTACTAACATTGTTATTGACCAGAATTAAAATGATTGATACAGTAAATTTTTTTTATATCCGCACATAGTTGGGACCAAGATTTTTGCCATGTGCACTTATATAGTGTGCACTTATGGAAATTTTCGTCATAAAATTATAATTTTTTCGAATTTTCACTGAAAAATGAGGTTTTTCTACAGATGATTATGTTAAAAGGCTAAATACAACAAAATATAATGAATTATTTGAACTTTTAGCATAAGTAAGTTATGAAATACTCGCATCTTGTTTCAAATCGACAATAATCAGACACTTTTTAAGAAAAATGCTTGAAAATATTGCTCTAAAACCAATTTTTTCATAGATTTTCACTGAAATTTCGAGTAAATTTCATGTGCACATAAATAGTTTGCACATGTCCCATAGAATAGCATTAGTCCCGATTCGGGACTGAGCAGTTCATGTGCAAATAGCTAAATGTGCGCTTATAAGATGTGCGGATATAAAGAATATACTGTATAGAATAGTTCATGTCATAACAATTATTGTTTCATCAGAAATAGAGAGAAAAAATAAATAGATAAATCAAATAGGTGAAACATATCACTTCATTCGGGTAGCTGCAAGGTTCATCATGGTAATCTAAGGTGGCCCTGATTATCACCTAGTTCGTTGAATGTGTTCGCAATGCGCTCTATGGCTGGTGTTGGGCTGAAACAGCATGTCGTACTTAGATTCTGATAATAACAAAATGGAATTTCAATCTTACTCAGACAAACTATGAGTCATTCAACAATATTTAATGAAAAAATTATCTATGTAATGGTAAACACTTTTGCACCATGGCACTTTTCCATTTAAACATAAAATGTTTACTGAACGAAAACGACTTGAGCTATTTGAAAAATTCAAAAACAGCCTTGTTATTCATATCATAGAGAACCTAAATTGAACGGATATATGAATCAGAATTAAATATTATTGCATGAAAACATTGATTGGATGACAAAATCGTCGATTTGAGCATGATCCCCAAAAAATACCGCAAATAATGTGGGTATAAATTGAGAGGCATTTTTATTCTACACAAGAATCTCAAAAGAAAGTTTTGGTATTTTTTGGGGATCAGGCTCATTTTTGATAAATTGAACCTCAGGTCTTTTATTTCATAGATAGGCTCATAGATTTATATCAACATGTGGCCCATCTGAAAATTCAATGTATGCTGGTCATTTTGGTTTTTAAATTTCTTGTCTAGCTCATCCCGTTCAGATTTTAATCAAGTTTGAAAATGATAGGTTCTGTTGGGCGACCTAATAAAATAATTTATCTAGGCAAATAATTCTTTCATATTCATTCTTCTTAGGCAACCCTCTACCAATTATAGAAATTATAATTTATTCTGAGACTATTTGCGATCTTATGACATCCTCTTTCACTGAAATTTCATCGACGAAATTAGCGTTTCAGAGAAAATTTCAGTAAAAAGCAAAATTTTGTGAAATTTACGTGAAATATGCTGATTTTAGACACAGAACCCTATTAAAAATCAAATTTGCTAGTTGATGGAAATTATCTTATACGCAAGCTGCTCCAGTAGATCAGTAAATAGTGTGTTTGGAAAGTGATCACCACGTTGTGAGTTCGATCCCAAAACCCAAATATGTTGTCATCATGCTATTTTTCTGCTAAAATAGCAACAAATGATCTAATTGGCCTTGAGCAGCATCTTTGTTATCTTTGTTTACGCTTATTTTATCCATATAACATATTGGAAAAGGTTAAATTAATTAAGCACGCTTCTAAAGTGTCAAAAAGCAAATTTCATGAAATTTCGTGAAATTTCAAAGGCAAAATGAAAAGTCGTGAAATTGCCCAACGCTATCTATGGCTCGTTATTGATTGAGCACCTTGCTGAAAATGCTTGATCAGACGAGCCCTCCAGTCGTTTAAGCCGTTAGTCATTGGGTTTTGAATGTTTGTAATCAACTGATTGTCGACAGCAATGAGTGGTCACGACCTGAATCGGGTCATCGGAGCGAACCCGGGACAGTTGGAAGAGCTTTCTTGTGGTATCTGTCTCGACATTCTTGACCACTCGTTGGCCACACAATGCTGTCGACAGTCGTATTGCAAGCGTTGTATCAAAGAGTGGCTCAAACGGCACAACACGTGTCCCAATGATCGCGAGCGTCTGACCAGATCTCAGCTCTCGGAAGTGCCGCGACTTGTCCTCAATCTCATCGATTCACTGCTAATCCGGTGTGAGTTCAGTGACAACGGCTGTCGGTCTGTGCACAGCATAGCAGAGGACTCGTACCATAGCTTCCGCTGTCAATTCAATAGATGCCATATTTGCCACCATTTGGGCGATAAGACGGGTCACCACTGTATTGACTATCTCTCGCAGCAAATCCAAGATCTCGTCCACAGTGTCAGTCAATTGCAAGATGAGAATACAAGACTGAAGAACGAGATCAGTTTGAAGAGCCAATACAGTGAGCAAAGTCAGTCATCTGGCACTTCCATCAGCTTATTAACCATTGGAAGAATACTTGTAATTATATTTGTGTTATTCATTGTTAAATTAAATTCCGATTTAACTGATCCCTAATTATAAGTTATTGAATCATTGATTCGATCAAATAATCTTGTAACTGATTCAAATAATGTTCAAGTAAATATTTTGTATTCTGGAACTTTTGCTAAATCAATTGATGTGAGAACAGTTTTTGAACAAATTTTGAACACACAAGAGATGTAATAGCATTAAAAAGATGTGGAAGAATAGTAGATGAATATGAACTTCGAGGTCAAGCTAATAGTTGTGTGTCTCTTGAGTTGGCAGTGTGTGTGACCACTGATGCTTCAGCACTCCGACCACATCGGGCCGTATCGTCGGAGTCGAGTCCAACATCTTTCGGATCAATTGCTTCAGAGGTTCACTGACCGCCGGCTTTGATCCGATACATCAGTCATTGGTTACGGGAAGTGTAGTTAAATTAATTAAATGTTATGTAATTAAAAATATGCTTCAAAACCATCTATTGATTGGATAATTTAGTGAATATAGTGAACCACTTTTTAATAGGCATAGCATAGAGTGATCACATTTTATCAATGGTTTGATACCATTGTCACATATCTTCGGACATTCCAGTTTAGAATTGTATACGAGATGCCAAGTGAACAGCATATTGCCCTTTCGTTTGACCACAAAAAAATTATACAAATATAATACTTGATCGGGGTTATCATCTGAGGCAACTTCACTGAAACTTCAACTGTACTGAAATGAGTAGTTAAATGGAGCCGAGTATCGAAAAACTCCAAATTCTTTTACATAATCTGCTATTCCTCTCGGTTTCCGGTTAAAAGATATAAATATACTGCTCTATCGGGGTTATGATAAGAGCCTTCAAATCTGTACTGAAATGAATATTGAAACGGACCCCGAAATCTAAAGATTCCATATTTCTCTGATAATTCTTGTAATTGTTTTGGTGTCCGGTTATGAGACTTTCTCACGGATTGATATCCTTCTCGATTAGGCTTTGCCATACTTTCATATGATTCGAGACCAATCGATCCATTGTTCAAATTGATCGCTAATTTCCAATAGTTTTTTCTGATTTTCAAATAAGCAAACAATTTTTCAGGTGAACCAGATTCTGGTCGACCGAGAATAGTAACGATTTTCCTGTCGTTTGCTATAAATTCAGTGCAAAAGTCGGATCCCGTGGACAGCGAAGCAGTGGACAGACAGAGAAGTAGTGCTGAGTTGGGAATCAGATAATCGATTAATTGTCTATAAATTGTGTCAATACTTACAATAAATGAAGAGATTAATGAAATTCATTTTGAATGCAATTATCATTTGGATTCCGTTGCGATAACAACGTGTTCAACAGCTGAGCTATGATTCAGCTAGCTCATTCAGCAAGTGAATCTATCGTGACATAAATAATGTTCAACTGACCGATGCAATGCCCAATTGAAATATTGAATCAGTAAATCAGTTTAATTATTCTAATGGTAGCTAACGTTCAGTTTCAAATTGCAAAATAATTTTGCAAAACCAGCTTGGCACACTGAATTATCTTTTCTCGATTCCAACGATCAGTTTTTGAGGTGTATTCGGAATACATCTCTTCAGAAGAAGCGAAACGTCTGTGTTGTCGGTACGGAAGAACTTAAAGATGTGAACCAAACCGAGTTCAGTATTCAGTATTCAGTATTCAGTTTATTGCAAAGTTTCAGATGAAATCTGGTTTCCAAACAATGCGTAATAAAATTTATGATAAATAACAATAGTATTTGAGTAAAAATGATAAAAACAAAAGTAAAAGTTGAATAAAACTTTTGATTTTCTCTATAAATATTTTCAGATCGGAGTGCTGTCGGAAGGCTATTCCAGGTTTTGACTCCTTCTACGAAAATTGAGTGTTCGAGTGAAGACCTCTTAGCCGTAGGAATTAGAGTTAGGCCTCCAAAAGCGCGAAACGCATTTCAATGCAATTGCGATGACCGGCACCGATAGGAAGATAAGTGTAAGGAATCAACTTATGTCTGTCCTCTGGCATAAAACGATCTGGGTTGAGTCTGTATGGCTCGGGGTGGTACTCCTCCACTGAGGTGCATGGCCATCGTGGGCACCCTAACAATAATCCCCTGTCAATGGTCAGACCAGTGTTGGCCAGCTCGTAGTGTTCAGATGTCAACACCCGACTCACTGATACTGCCGGCGAGTGAAGATGCTCATGGTGTTTAGTGGTAATGCCTTGCTCATGCTCGTACGTCACCCGGTATGATGACTGCCAGTGAAGCAGCAAGTTAATTTAATTTAAATATAATTTTATTACTCATTTATGTTCTTTATTACAAAAGAGAAGCCAATCGTCAGAAGAAGTCAATGAATAATAATAATAATAAACAATCGGATGACTAGTCTAGTAATAGATGGCAAAAAATTACAATCAAATTATAATTAAGTTAAAAGTTAAATTTAAATTGAAATTAAGTCCGATAGAATAGAAGACAAACTGAGGTTCGAATGACAAGTCAATAGTGATTAAAAGTATTAATCAATTGATTCATTCAATAGGAAACCACTTTTTATTATCTCTCAATTAGCACATTGTATTAGAGCTTTGAATTAGTATTAAATTATATTATAATATATTATAATATATAAAAATCCGATTCTCGGCTAAGACTCAGACGATTGAGTCGAATGAGAGCTGACTTCAGAATAATATTGATCTCAAGACTCGAAGCGATTTGTTTACTAAATATTATGTAAAAAACGTTTCATTTGTTATCCGTTTTATTTGGCGACGACTTTGAGTGCAAATGAGATAATAATCAGTAGAAAAGTGGGCACAAAGAATCAATTCAAGAGTTTCTGACAGAAAATAAAAAACAAATTCTTTTGGAATCCGAATCAATAGGAATTCGATGAGAAGTTACATGTTGACATTTAAGAATTGATTGGAGTTCAGGTGATTTTCATTCATATTGTTGCCAATAATGCTCTCAATGTAATGAAAATCGTCAAAACAGAATATCTTCCGATTGAATTGACCATGATAAAACGTGTGCGAACAGCTTATCCCTGATTTCATCAAGCTCGTTTTCAAAAACTGCAATACACAGTGGAAATTCGAATGAATTATGAAAATAGAATAATGAAAATTTTATAATTTAATTGAAAATGTGTCCGAAATGTTTCCACTTGTTGTTTTTTACTTGCCTCAACATAAGCTTAAAATTTGACGTCAAATGAACTTCTTATAAAAAGATGTTGCGATTGGATTTCAGACCGATATCTGTTGTGGTTTCAGATAGACTTGTTTACTCGATGAAATGAGAAAGGTTCACTTTGGCTACGGTCTTTTTTTTATATACACAAAAGGCTATTTTGTTAAAAACACAATAACATTGTTACAATCTCTTTTAAGATGATTTTCGACATACATTCATCACGGTAATTCTACGAATCATCAGTGGTGGCCAAGGGGGGGGATAGACCGGGTAGTCCCCCCTGTGCCAAGATTTTTTGGTCAATCCCCCCTGTTTCCCCCCCCCCCCCGAGGAAAAGTCTTAGGATTTATTCGTCTAATTGAATGTTTGTTTAGAATTTCAAACGAAGTGAAAGTGAAAACTATTGAATCGAATATCAGTTGAATCAAAAAATTTTAAACAAATTTAACAAATGATGAAGATATTGAATATTAGCTTATTATTAGGTAATAGAGTAATTATTGGACAAACAAGTCCAACAATGTCAATTCAGGCATGCCGAATGACTTGACCGCTAGGGGGGTAAATTTTGCCTTGCCCATAGGAAACAATGTAAAGGATTTTGGTGGCTCTAGAGGGGGTTTTGGAGGAGGGATTTTGTAGTACCAAAGTACGTCCAGAAAAAAACGTCACGAGGGCAAATAGGGGCAATTCAGTTAAATTAGCTGTTTTTAAGCTTGATATAGCCTAGTTTAAATAAATTTAGCCAATTTAAGCTATAATTAGGCTTAATTTAGCTTAAATCTAGTTAATTTAGTTTAAATTCAGTTTAAATTTGATATTTTACACTTTTCGAAAAATCCCCCCCCTGATCCCCCCTGACCCAAAAATTTCACCGACCCCCCCCCCTAGCCGGCTGAGTTTGGCCACCACTGACGAATCATATACATGATCAGGTTCACTCAAAATTTTTATCAATTTGTATGAATTACAAGAATTTTCCCAAAAATTGGGATGAATCATGAATATTGTAGATTTTCGTTGTGTTAAATGAAAAACATGGATGCTAGGTAATTTTTACTTTCATATTCCTGATCAGCACCATCGAAAACATATATTTTGATACCCATTTAGATAGGTTTGCAATTTTTAAAATTGGGGGTTTGGTTGGCAAAACTTTGGTGGGGCATCTATACGCGCCTCAAATTCATTTTAAAACACTCTAGAATAGTCCAGAATGCTAGTGAAGGCGAAAACGTCCTCCTTCGAAAAAATCGTGTGCCTCTCCTACTGGGGGTCTCCGAGAGGGTTTCCCGTGGAATAATAGGGAAATTCCATTGTTATTACATACTAGAAATATTCTGGTGGTCATATGCATAAAAGCCATAAATCGCCCTAAACCACCACTACTACTACAAAAGGTAGTGGCGTTCTTACAGGTCTGGTAGATTGGTGAATTGTACAAGAATCGGGTCAAATAGAATTTAGCAATGATTTTAGTGTTTGACTGTTTGGGGTTAGTGCTTAATTGCTTGATGAACCAGACGGTGGTGTTTATACCCAGCAAGGTGAACATGAACACTATCAGAAATCTATAGGTATCCACCGTGAATAAGAACATGAACGTTTCATAATACACACTGGAATGCCATGAATCATACGACAATGTGATCTGGATAAAGTGTGTCACCACCAACATTACATTGCTGATTATTCGTAGTCTTACGAAATATGCAACAAGCTTGCTTGCTGTAGCTTTTCTTTCGTCGCCTTCATTGATCTTGGTCATGATATTTTTGAAAACTGAATGCAGATAATTTGGTTTCGAATCAAAGTCCAGGCAATTAATATAGCTGTGATCTAGCTAAATTAACATAATATTACTGATTTTATGATTAACTTGATCATCGAAAAGAATTCGGAAAGAAAATGCGATTTTAAAGAATTTTTCTCCAATTCATATAATCAAATTCAATTACACAAAACGACGGGAGCTGTCTATGCTATGAAACATTTCATTACATGGTACAAAGATGCGTCCATCAATTACAATCACGGGTTAGTATGTTATAGTGGGACTATTGCTGAACACATCACAAAAGAAATGAACTCTGTCTCACATCAGGTTAATATTCTATGGCTTTTCTCCTGAAGTGATATAATTTTAATATTTTATGAAATTAATTCACAGCGAGCGGTGAGGTCTCAAAACTTTTAAAATGGATATTCATATACTATCATATGAGTAGAACCAAATAATGTTAATTTCAGAATTATGGCTATCGACAATATTCATTAAAATGCAATGGAATATTTAACAGTTATCTTAACATATTAAATATAATATAACTTATGAATTTTGAAATTCACAGAATAAATGCTACATATGATATTCCATCATTTGCATATTTAAGAGTTACTAACTAGTTGTTTAAAATGGAAATTTCAGGCATTTTTTGTTAGTTTCAATGAAAAATCATGTTTCGTATGGAATTCATCTCTCCAAATACAGGTAGATGAGTTTAAAAAAGAAATGCACTTAATCTAGTGTTAATCGATAATAACTCATCCAAAATATCATATCAGTTTCAAAAAAAAATTAACAAAACGGTGGTGACAAGCTCTTGTTTATAGACATATGGAAATAGCTGCTATTCAATTATCAATTATTTAATTTAAACTATATATGGTTTTTCTTATCGAGAATTATATGAGATTCGAAATTTCAAACAGAGATTCCAATGTAATTCTTTATATACGTCAATATCTTATAAAATGTTAAAACATCTAAAAAAGACAAATCTTTATCACCATTTTATGAAAAAATGGTATATTTGTAAATTTCTAATTGAATATATTTTCAATCTTCATAAGTTCATCTACAATTGAATGAAAAATATTCATGACTTACTATCTTCATTTGGCTAGAAATTCGCTAATATATGAGTCTTGGGAGAAGTGCCGTAGAATTTTAACCTGATGTGAGACAGAGTTCATTCTCTTCATATTGTGTTCAGCAATAGTCCCACTATAACATACTGAAATGTGATTGTGATTGATGGACTTCTCTTGAATCACGTGGTATGTAGGGCTCAACTGTGTGATCCAGTTGTGATACAATGTGTGATCCAGAAATAGGTCTTGTTTTGATCAAGCTCGTGTTCGAAAACCGCAAAACATTTTATGAAAATTCAAATGGAATATGAAAATACAATAATTGGAATTTTATCATCTAATGAATTTGTATTGGAATTGTTTTCCCTTGGTGTGTTTTGGGTGTTCAAATCTAACGTTGATTATTTGTGCCATATGAGCTAGTAGCTACCGTGCATTGCTTAAAGTTTGTTAACTAATTTTAACTAATGTTAACTAATTACGTGATTATCGGTATTTCTGGGCGATATCCACAATCGGATAATACGGATGAGTTGTGGACTAATCTCGTCGATATTGTCGATATGGTCACCGAAGACGAGCGCCGATGGCCTTTCAATTTGTTTGGTTTGTCCCGAAGAATGAGAAAAATCAAAGGCATCGACAAATTTGAGGCCGAATTTATCGGTTTCACAAACGAGCAAGCTCATATTATCGATCCACTCATGAGAATACGCCATGAAGTGGCCTTCGAAGCGATTGTTGATTCGGGTATGTTTCCACTTTAACATGCTTATTCATCAACCGTTGCATAACTCCATTCACCAATCTTCTGTTGCGCTTGCTAACTTTTACGGTCTGCAGCCAACAGCTATTGACAGTACTTGTCAAATAGCACTTAAAAGTAGACCTAATAGATTATAAAGTAGACCGTAAAAGTTTGAACAATTTTGGGCACACAATATAAACAATATAATGAATGTTCGGAACATTGGTTCGCTTTAGTCGCTCTCTCAGCCAAGGATTCGTTTCAAATAGATTTTAATTTTAAATAACTTTTATTCTTTGGCCCCAAAAGTCGAATTCGTCTAAAATTGCAGCGAAATTGGTTTTGCTTAAGAAAGTATTGATCTTTCGATAAATTAGTTTTGAGATATTCGATAATTCGGTGACCTTTTGATGAAAGTCTCTCTTTTTCTCTCGAACTGACGGTTGGATTTAGAAAATTTGTCCGGATTTATGAAGATGACAAAGAAAATGACAATTAGACTACGACTATTTTGGCTGACAATCACCATGATGAAGTACTTTATTAAGTTATTAACCTGGTCATTGTCTTCAGTGTTATCAACGGATTCATTACTTGGCTATTATATGACTTTCCGATTGTCAACCTATCATTGAGAATCATTGCCTGCTCATTGATTGTTGACCATGGTGTAAGGCTAGTCTGCACAATCCTCCATTCCTCTACCTGCCGATCACCTTGCTCAATCTCAAGTTCAACGAGTGTCTGATTGCGGTTCGGATGAGTATTCGTTGGCATAACAAGCGATCGATCGTCGCATCGATTGCCAGACACCACGACATCACTCGACTCACCGCCAGATTGTCGCCGATCATCAACACTATAATCGGAATCGTTTACCGCATCGTTCCCTATATAATAGTATTCGAGATTCATCTGATAACATCACCAAAGTTATCAATGCCACTCAAAATGATATTCACATTCGACTTCATCATGCTCATCTCGGTTGTTTATGTGATGAACATGGTTCCGATTACAGTGTAAAACAAGAAAGCAACTAGGCATATATTCAATGTGTTTCCATGCAACAATAGCGTTGACATTGTCGGCCGACCACTCCGACTCATGACTCCTCCCTTTCCTTCCACCACTCATTTAAGTCGAGTCCAGTCCTGTCCACACACAGTCTCCTCCAGTCCACTGACAGTTCACTCGGATCGCAAACCTTTCCTCTCTTTGAGCTCTCATTTTGCAAATTGTGAACCAAAACAATTAAAGTTGTTTGAATTGAAACAAAAGTCTTTCTTTTTGATCACCAAGCAATCAATTGTCAACAGCAAGGTGACAACATAATTACCAAGCTCAAAATAGAAGAATTTCTATGCAAATTGAATTTGGATTTTATTGGCTTCTATTGTTTCAACATGTTCAAGTTCAAGAAGATATCGTTTTATCAGTATATCATCTCAATATCAACAAGCTACCTTTTAATTTCCAAATTTTTTGTCAAGAATTATTGATTTATACAATATTTATTCGAAATCAATATAATGCTAGAATTATTTTATATGAAAACGAGCCAATCCATTGTGAAAGATATTCGTTCGTAGGGCTGCCAGACATCCAGATCCGGCCGGGATTGTCCGGGTTTGAGTATTTTAATCCAGATGGTTTTACAATATTGTTTTGCAATTTAAAAACCAACGTTTGCTACCATAAGAATGATTAAACTCATTTACTGATTCAATATTTCAATTGGGCATTGCATTGTTCAGTTGAACATTATTTATGTCCGATCGAGTCACTTGCTGAATGAGCTAGCTGAATAATATGTGAATGATAGATATGCTGTTGAACACAGTGTTCACTTCTGACTATCGTTTGGATTGCGTTGCGATTAATTGCATTCAAAATGAATTTCAATAATCTATTGATTTGTTGTAAGTATTGACACAATTTATAGACAATTAATCAATTATCTGATTCCCAACTCAGCAATACTTCTCATTCTGTCCACTGTTTCGCTGTCCACGGGATCCGATTTTTGCACTGAATTTATCCCAAACAACAGGAAAATCGATTCTATTCTATGTCGACCAGAAACCTATTCATCTGACTCAGGGGTGACCAAGGGGGGATCAGCCCAAAGTCCCCCTGGCTCGGAAAATCTTGTAAAATCCCCCCGAGTTTTGACAGCCCAGTCGGACCCACTCCCCGGAAATGGCCGCCGCGCGAAGCGGTAATTTAAACCGGATTAAATCGTGATTTAAACTGGATTTAACCACAATTAAGCTGAATTAACGCCGTAATAGGCCTAAAATCGAAAAAACGGCTTAAATCTGACGTAATTAAGCATAATTTAACTGGATTAAGCCGATAAATGGCGGCGGCCGCCATTTTGTCTATCCCTCCCCTGATCCCCCTGAGTAGGGTCAAGCTTGGTCACCCCTGATCTGAGTTTGTTTGCTTATTTGAAAATCAGACAAAACTACTGGGAATTAGAGATCGATTTAAAAAATTGGATGATTGGTTCCGAATCAGATGACAGTATGGCAAAGCCTGATCGAGAAGGATATAAATCGGTTATAAAGAGGACTCATAAATTCCTGACACCGAAACAATTAGGTGGAGTCTTTGGATTCTTGGGTCCATTTCAATATCAGGTTGTTCATCATATACCCGATGCAGAGTTGTATACATGCAGTTAGATCGGAATTAATGGACACTGTGTAATTGCACAATTGGCTATTTGCACAAAAATCTGCTGGACCAAATTCGGGAGCAATGCTATCCTATGGAAACTAAATGCACGTTGGTTATTCGCAATTGCACATCATTTTCCTGAACCAATTCATTGGTGTAATGTTATTTTAAATGCACAATTCCAAAATTTTTGATGAAAAGTCAGACAATTAGTCTATTCTGATATCCATTGGCTATTATTCTTACCGCAAATTCAACTAAATTATTAAAGAATGTGATGCACAAAATTGAGAGTTGCAGTCGTGATGAAAACTTGGTCGTTCTAGCACCACATGAATGAATTGAACTTTGAATTTTACCAAAATATTTTATTTAAGAAATTTGTTATTAAATTGGTTTTCAATTGACAAATCGTCAGAACATTGTTTCAATGAATTGAAGTCAATCAGTGGTACAATGGTTTGGTTTACTCGACTCAAATATAAGATGATTTGACCTCAAAAGTGGACAATAAGTCTGAATTAAGAATTAAGTGTCGAGTGTTGGACCGTTCGGTCACTAAATACTAAGAATAAGAGTAAATATGGAATTGAGATTAGAATTGATATTCAAATAGGTCTTGGAATATAACCAAATAATAATTCATTAGAAAATAAAAATTAGAATTGAAACAAAATTGAAAATTCATTGAGAATAACATTACAACAACTTGATAAATTGTATTATAAATTCAAGTTCAAAGGTTTTACTCTCATATTGTAAATGGTTCATGCTGAATTATTATGCAAATGCTTAAAATGTCGAGGGTTCGTTTTGAGAATCACTCTGATTGCAGAATTTATAAATGGACAGGCGTCTCAATCCCGGTCCAGGTGTTGTCCATTCATCCCAATCTTACTGTATTATATTGATCATCTGGTGATCTATCGAGACGGCAATACACTAGCCATTGTGCATCACTTATACAATCCTTATTTCCAGATAAGTCTTCCTGTAATAAGTGGCAATGATATCAAACCAATGATAAATTGTGATCACTTATTGACTAATAAGTCTAATAAGTCTTCTTCGAATGCAGTCTATACTATAATAATTGTCATAATCATTAGATTCATTATTATACTACAGTCAATTCTGTTTATCCGCACATTGTATAAGCGCACATTTAGCTATTTGCACATAAACTGCTCAGTCCCGAATCGGAATTAATGCTATTCTATGGGACATATGCACATTATTTGTTTGCACATGAAATTTTAAAAAATTTAACCTGATATTCAAAAGAAAAATCAGTTTTATAGCAATTTTTCAGATATTTTTCAGAAAATAGCATGAACATTCCACAATCCACATTTAGATGCAAGTAAATCTTATGTTTTTTAATCTAAAATTTCATATAATTCATTATACTTTTCGTAATTAGCCTTTCTAAATGATCAACTTGAGAAAAACTCAATTTCATAGTGAAAATTCAGAATTTTTTCAGTTTTTAATGGAGAAATTTTCCATAAGTGCACACTTTATAGGTGCACATAGCAAAAATCGTGGTCCCAACTATGTGCAGATATAAAAAATTTACTGTATTGCTGTGAAATTTCGTCAATCAAATGTATCACCAAAGAACTTGGCGGTCGAATTAAAATTGTTCCCCGATTGAGACGAAATTCACTTGGATTATTGAGTTCGGCAATACG
>JAQGBE010000535.1:0-17401 GCA_034698225.1 Scheloribates latipes | reverse complement strand
AATCATTATGGTGAACTAACCATTAGCGTGAAGTAAACCCTCCGCCAGAGTCTGGTTCACGTTATCGATAGTTCTGTGATAGCAACTAATACTCAATAGTTTTCCAGATAGAGCTAATCTCAAGGCACTTGACCTTAACATCGATAGTCTTCCAGGTAAGACACGGCGAGCAAATAGCCATATTCTAGCAGTCGTGGCACCAGTTCACCCGTCACTGATTGATCGCACCAAGCGCAGTCCAATGTGGCCAATTCATCCGTTGTTGGCGGTGGCGGTGTTGGCCGGTATGTCAAACTCGCCAATGGGTTGACCCGATGTCTAACTATTGTCTGCCAAAGTGGGCGCACATTCTGTTCCGCAGTTCAGTGACCACTACACTGTTGAGGGCGTTCTGGCGCTGCCCTACGCAGAGATCAAAGAGCCATTCATCGCCTACTTTGACGGACCGAACAACCGAAGTCGTATCGACTATTACGGAGACCTCGTTAAGACTTACCAAAGAGGAGATCTCGACAGAAATGGGGGCGGAATCAGCTTCAAGTTGGCCTATATGGTGGACACCAAAGGTGATGCCCAGAGGGTCTGCTTCCGAGTGAACGGCACTGAAGACAATCCGGTGTCGTCTCAATCGGTTTTGCCTGACTTGAGTCCGTTCGCCAAAAGCGGAACCGACATCTGTTCCAACGCATTGGTCCCGTTTGGCGACAGGTCTTGCGAGAGATGGGAATATACCGTCACTTACGGCGATAAGACAAACAAATATGTCTTTTGGCTGACCAGAGACGAGCAGTCGGAGCCGATTCCGGTTCGGTATCAGATGAATGGCTACGACTCGCTGTTGGGCTCGCATTACGACAAATACGAAGTCTATTACAAGAACTACAAGACTGCGGACATCGACCCCAACGTGTTTGGCATCGCACAGAACATAAGCTGCAGGAGTTTCCCGGGACCAGGTCTGGAGCACATCGGAGAGCACAACCCCATCAAAGAGTATGTCAATGGCGTCGACTCGCATGTGGACACGGAGTTCGACAAATTCCAAGACAAGCACAACAAGCGCTACGCCAACCAAACCCATGAGAGACAGAGGAAAAACATTTTCCGCCAAAATCTTAGATATATTTCATCGAAAAACAGAGAAAACACTCACTTCAGGCTCGCGGTCAACCATTTGGCTGACCTGACCGACAACGAGATTAAGATAATGCGCGGCAAACTCTACTCCGGACAGGTCTACAACGGCGGCAACACTTTCGACAAAACTCGGTACAACTTAACCGGTATTCCAACGCAATGGGACTGGAGATTGCTTGGGGCGGTCACTCCGGTCAAGGACCAGGCGGGTGAGTCAGACCACTGCCATTTGCTGGCTTATTGGTGTCGGAATAACTCTTGTTTGTCTCATTATGCCATTGACAGTGTGCGGGTCGTGCTGGTCATTCGGTAAGTGAGCCGGCATTGCATTCCACAACTTGTCGGCCAATGATATTCGATGCCAAACAGGAACCACCGGAACAATAGAAGGCGTTTATTTCGTGAAGACCGGACATCTGATCAAACTATCTCAACAGCAACTGATTG
This sequence comes from Scheloribates latipes, assembly GCA_034698225.1. Classification (NCBI taxonomy): domain Eukaryota; kingdom Metazoa; phylum Arthropoda; class Arachnida; order Sarcoptiformes; family Scheloribatidae; genus Scheloribates; species Scheloribates pallidulus. The sequence continues at coordinate 15,817 of JAQGBE010000535.1, read as the reverse complement.
ACTGCTCTTGGAATGAAGGCGACAATGGCTGCGATGGCGGCGAAGACTTTAGAGCCTATGAATACATACAGAAAGTGAACGGATTGTCTACCGAAGAAGATTATGGCAGTTATTTGGGCGAAGACGGTCGGTGTCACGACAAGGCGGTGAAGAAATCGGTTCGTTTGCAGGGCTTCTACAACGTGACGAGCGGAGACTCGGAAGCACTGGAGGCCGCCCTCTATTACAACGGACCCGTGACTGTGGCCGTCGACGCCTCCCATAAGTCGCTCTCATTCTACTCGCACGGAGTCTATTACGAGGCCGAGTGCGGCAACAAACCCGACAATCTGGACCACCAGGTCTGGCCTCTGGCCTTCGCAGTCACTTCTCTTGTCTAACTATAGCTACGGGTTTAGGTTCTGGCCGTTGGCTTCGGAACTCTTCAAAACCAGCGCTATTGGCTCATAAAGAACTCGTGGTCTACCTATTGGGGTAACGATGGCTATGTCCTCATGAGTCAGAAGGACAACAACTGCGGGGTCACCACTCAGCCCACGTTCCCCATCATTGCCGAGTAGATGGTCTGATGGTCTGATCTGCCGATTGTGTCCATCAATGAGTTACCGAATAAACTAATAAATTGATTGCAAATTGAATTAATGAACGATTGAGAGTATATTTTAAGTCATTTGATTGCAGTCGTTATAATCGGGGACCTAATGCTGAGCCGATCGGGGCTGACCTGAGCTCCGTAGCCATCATTACCTGATTGGCCGTCGGAAATTAGGTGATCACTACGGCCAGTCACTACTGACCACTACTGACCAGTGGTGACCAGTGGTGACCACCGATGACTGACGTGATTGACGTCAGTCTCGACTCGAATGCCTCAGCTCTGAGTCAACTGCAGGTAAATAAAAGCACGCGTTTGTCACGTGACGGGACTCAGCGTTGGCGACGATTACTCCCAAGAAGAATATGGAAACTAAGCCATCGAAGCCAACCACTTGTGACTCGTCTTCAGTGGAATCAGGTTATAATCGATGTGACCAATGATGGTTTGTATTTGTGATTGTTTTGAATCCATTTCAGAGATCTATTTGTTTAAACTGATTGAAAGCCATTGCCGTGAAATCGATTCAATCAATAATGAATGCAAAACAAAATTACCGAAACTTATGTCTCAACGATTACCGAGATTTATGCGAAGACGAGCGGCCAGTCATAACCCAAAACGGATTCCCGCGAGTGTCCGACAGGCGGTGGTCGACCGATCAGAACCTAAGAAGTCTAAGAAGAAGGCGAACAAAGGCCACAAAAAGAAATGTGTGAACAAAAAGAAAGCAGAATTGAGTCTCAAAAAGAGACACCAGAAGAAGGAAAGATCTGTTCTTCACATATGGTTTGCCAAAAGGTTTAGAATGAGAATGCATTGGAATTGTTTACTACCGGAGAAGAACAACACTAAAAATCAGAGGCTTTTGTACCACAACTCGAAAAAGGATTTCGTCTTTTACTACATGTCGTTCGAAGTGTGCCTCGAAGTCGACTACTCGAAGAGCACCAGACAAGAACTGATCGACTTCTTGGCCAAATTCGTCAGTTCCCAGATTGGCTGCACTTTTGCCGCGAGAACATTCGAGGCCGACAACAGAGAGGGAAATCAGATTCTCTATGATTACCAATCATTTCCGTTCAAACCTTTGGTCTCCACTAAGTTCTTGTGGAACCAAACCTTCGCTAAACTATGGCTTTGGACTCATGTCTCGAATTACAAAACATTGATTCAGATTTTGACTGACATTTCAACCAAAGATTATTCCAACAAATTCGCAATCAATGGTCGGTCTAAACAATTGGAACGCTTCCGAGTGATTGGTCCCAATGGTCTCGACGTGTTGTCGCGGTCTTTCAATTTTGATTTCGCGGAAACCATAAGACCTGAAGAAGTGAATGACGATTCCGTACATTACTTTCGGTTCTCACAGAACTGCATCTCAAGCATCAAATCGAGTGCAACCAATCTGTTCAGTCAAGTCTCGACTTCAAGCGAAACGTCAAAAGAGTTTGATTTTATTTTGATCGTCAAAAACAGAACATTCAATAATCGTTTTGCATTGGATCTCATTGTTTGTAGTGATTCAGCCAAGACTTTATGGCACAGACTCGCAGAGAACAGAGGCCATAGAGTGGGCGGACTCGAAGACCTGAAGCTGATTGGACTCAACACGTCTTCTCTATTCTTCCCTTTCTTTGGTTTTATTGATGTCAAACACAATGAATCACAAATGCAAAGACTTAAACAAGTTTTGAATTTCGACGATGAAAAAGAAGTCTATGTTTTAAGGAATGACTCTTTGGTTCGCAAGTTATCTCAAAATATGTCTTCAAAGGTGATGAATGAGTTGTTGCCATCCGATGGACAGAACGAGGCATTGCTTTACGTAGACTTGGATTGTGTCGATCGCGGCGTTCCTCAACTCTTTGACTGCGTTTGTCTTCCAACAGAAGAGGAAATACAAAAAGTTTGTGATCCGAAGATCAACAGAAATGCATTGACAACAGGAGAGTCGGAATCGATGGACAAATTGCAAGAAAGAAAAATCATTGGTTTAATAGAGTTCGGCGGCTATTGTTTGGAGACATCGCGTGGAAAGGGTTTGGCAGTGATTAGTATCACTGGTCTGAAGGAAGTGATCGAAATCAATGAAAGGATTAACGCAAACAATAATTATAAAAATAGTAAAATAATTGCGAGCTTTAAGTCCGTTAAGTCTGGTCTGTATCGGACAGTAATCGTCAAATTAATTGATTCGCTATTTTCCACTTAAAACTATTCACTATTAACAGTAAATCACTTGAAATACATTTAAATTATTACAATTTTTGTATTTACTATCAGTAATAATAAACACAATATTTGTCGGTAAATGAGCGCGAATTCAATTGGCGGACAAACATTTGCCGAAGAATTGTTTTGCATCGGTTAGTTCCTGTCGGTGAGGAGCAAATCAATGGTGGATTGTCATAATCGAGGCAAACATTGAGGACAGACCTCTTCGCAAGAGCTGTGAGCCATTCCTCTATAAGTCTTGAACTCATATTTTGTCAAACTCTTGGACAGCAAACCAGCGGTCAGTTGTCCCCATCGGTACTGGACCTGCATTTCCAGACATCGCTCGATTCAAGAGATACCGCTAAAAGAAGTGACTCACCAAAGGGTCGGAATCGCCGTGACCTGACCAGTGGACAAAGTGGGGGTCAGCTAAGTGGTGGTGCGGACATGGAGTGGACTCACATTGAAGAACCGGAATGTTCTTATTGTCGTTAAGTGATGGCAGGATCTGCTCGTGTTTGGGGAGCCAACAGCTGAAGGCCAGAATACCGCCGATCGGCTTCGGGTAAGTGAGGCCGGCGTAGAGGGCGAGAGCTCCGCCCTGAGAGAAGCCGCCCAACACTACGCGGTCGGCAGTTATGCCCGCTTTCTCTTCGTTGCCAATCATCTGGTGGACCAAAGACTGGGCTTTTTTGAGGCCCTCTTCATCGACCCGTCCGTCGCTCTCAAGAGAGTAGAGATCAAACCAGGAGGGCATCGGAAATCCGCCATTGAGTGAGACCGGCATCACCTGACTTACAGACAGAACAAGATTATTAGTGACTGACCGCACGCCGCGAGTGATGGTCACTGACGCGGTCGGACAAACGCATTTGGCAAACGGCGGCTTAATCTGAGCGATGGTCGACGCCCAGCCGTGGCCCGTGTCGCCCAAGCCGTGGAGGAATATGATCTGCAATCAAATCAGTGTCAATCGGTGTGCCACCCGAAGACATACAAACAGTGGCCGTCTGTTTGACCGTCGCCTCCATTGTAACAGTGTTTGTACTCATCGTCTGCCGATTGAATCCGAGAACTGTTTTGTCAGATAATCTGGTAAATTGTCTGCAGACTGAAGCCAACATCAAATGTCATCCAATCGATTGATCCCAAGTTTCCTCTGAAGACGGTCTGAGTCTGAGTCTGACGTAAAGCTCTCTCTCAACAGAGTCTGTCTCTCACTGTCTCTCAGTCGTCAGCTCTGCGTCACTGACGGCAACCAATGCTCGCATCGATCGCCGATTGTCTCACCGTTTGAATAGTGTGTCAATCGATCGGTTCCTCCGAAGACACACATTCTTATGACCACTATTTGCAGAGCAATACCAATGTGTGTCGAATAGAGTCCAATCCAATTGGAATCGGTCAGATCGACCCCGCATTATGGCCACAATTAAGCCCAGAAAACTACCAGATATTTGGGTAAAAGCCAGGCATATGCATGTCGAATAGGGCCGATTCCAAACCCCTCTAGAAGCGAAGATTTGGAAAATCAGCCCCTGGACAGGTCCAAGGAATAGCAAAGGGTCTCCCTTTGTAACGATTTTAACTCTTTTTTCGGCTAAATCCAGTTTAAATCATGATTTAATCGGATATTGTTATTGTCATTTTTTAACATCATTTTGAAACCCCTATAGAAGTCAATCTACATCTGTATTGCGCTAATTGTATTATTTTTAATGATTTTAATCAAATTGTTTCAATCAAATCGAATTGATTAAAAGATGTTGTAATGCACAGCTATTTAACGGAATGTATCTAATAATTAAAATTAATAACTTTTACCACTGTTACCGAAAAAAAAATTAAAGAAATTACATTCGATTCGGGATATTTAAAAGTATGTAGTAATACGCATCCAAAGGAACTTGGACTTGGACTTGCTAAAATTAATTCGTTTCTATGCGTTCTATACGTGTAGTTACATAAATTTATTTAAGGAGTCAAATATATCCCGATTATAATTTTTTTTTCTTTCAGGCGAATCGACACATAATTAAATTGTTAGTTAGATTTACAAAGGCTTATAAACACAATAACTGAAGCTGTGATTTGTTAAATTATAATTTAAACCGAGACAATCATTATTGAATAACAAGGTCTGTCTTCAACGACGACCACCTGTTGAACCATTCAAACCGATGTTCACTTGAGGTCATCACTGGCCTCGACAACTAACATAGCGTTCACGCGATTCTCTGTTACCGAATCGCTATAAAAGCGATTCATATTCCAAATTCTCTGTCTTTCGTTATCACAGGTAACTTATCTTTCGTTCTTTCGATTCACTTCTTGTTTTCAATAAACTTTCGTTTTTAACCGTTTTCGTTATCCTTCGTTAACGAACCGCTTCTTCGAGTTCTTAAACCGAAGGTTACGGTTCACACTAATCAGTGATCACTAATCGGTTTCTTAGTCTTTGCCCTTTAATGTCTAGCATTTCGGCAATTGTTTAGAACCTAAACTATAAATTGGAGGCAATCGTCGTATAGGTTGTATAGGTTAAGCGGTTCTCAAATTTAGAATATATTGGTCAGATATTTACCGATTGGCGTTACCGGGTATTGGCGTGCAGAGAGTGGACTGAGCGAGGTATAGTGGTATAGTGGGTAGAGTTGATGGTATTGATCTCTGAAGTGAATCCAATTGGTGTCTATTTACACTCGCATAGCATTTAGTGTCTACAAAGATCATAATAACCACATCTCGATGTCGTGCTATTAATCCATTTGTATTATGAATGGAATGAAAGAGTAAAACCGATTCGAATCGATATTTCGCTTAAATAACAAAGTTATGACATTTGAAGACATTAAACGACAAACAAAACTAATTTTCTGTTTGTTTAATCAAAATTCTAATCTCGAGAAGCATTGCTGGCATTGATAGCACTGATGCTCTGACTTTAATGCACACGAAAACTGAATTTGCATTTCAGATAACTTCTTGAAAGATAACTAATTGAAAGACAATTTTTGGGCCATTTGTCGGTCGTTTGGAGTGAATGGTCGACCAAAATGTCGATTCTTTTCTTGCTTACAGTCAATGGAATTCTGATTTGTGGCCGAAATCACTTCATATACGAAAAGTTCGATAATTTTATCAACAAATACAACAAAACCTACAAATTGGGAACAAATGAATACGAAAAGCGGTTCAATGTTTTCCAGGTTTTCCTTATTTAAAGTTTTAAATCTTTATTTAATAATATATTCGATTTGATCACCGAATCAAAGGAATCGCTGAATCACATCAGACGACTGAACCAACGAAGAATAAGCCCCAGAAGTGCTGTCTATGGCATCACTCAGTTCTCCGATTTGACGGCCAATGAATTCGAGAGATTGAGTATTGAGTTATGAATTGAATCAATCGTTTCTCTGATCTGTGTTTCTGTCTTTCGTCAGTCAGAAGAAGAATCAAATCCGATATTCGGCAGAAAAAGAAGAAATTGGAGAAGAGATCGGTTATTAATTACAAGGAGTTTGTCAGCAAACTCAAGGATTTGCCGCAAAAGTCCGACTTCAGAGATAAGAATGCAATAACCAAGGTCAGGAATCAAGGTATTGATCAATGACCGGTCCTATTCACTGCCAGATACTGATTGAATGCGGTTCGCAGGCGAGTGCGGCGCGTGTTGGGCCATATCGGTAGTGGAGACCATTGAGGCGATGGTCGCACTCAAGACCCACTCTCTCCGCCACTATAGTGTCCAGCAATTCATAGACTGTGCCGCTGAAGATAATAAGGGCTGCGATGGCGGCGATACGTGCGCTGCACTGATCTGGTTGGCCGAGAATAATGTCAATGTGATGACCGAAGAGGAATATCCGCTGACCGGCGCTGTTGGGCAGTGTCGGCACAAAACGCCTGAGCACGGGGTCAGCATCCAGGGCAATTTCACCTGTGATAAGTAGGAATAGAATATGAACCACGATGCAGCCTTGATTGATTGTTACCATTGACACGCTCATACATTGATCGGTCTCAGTCTGGTTGGCCAAGAAGATCGAATGGTCAAACTGCTGGCATCGCACGGACCTCTGGTCGCGGCGGTCGATGCCAAGAGTTGGCAGCACTACTTGGGAGGAGTGATTCAATACCATTGTGACAATGACCTCAACCACGCGGTCCAAATAGTGGGCTATGACCTGACGGGTATGAGCCAAGACAAGTGTACATGTTATAGAGCATATAAGCATGGTGCCATGCAATCCGACCATAGGTGACATTCCTTACTACATTGTGCGCAACACTTGGGACACGTCGTTCGGCATCGATGGCTATTTGCATATCGCGATCGGCGCCAACTTGTGTGGAGTCGCCGAAGAAGTGTCTGCTTTTGATATTAATATTTCTTGATTTGAAAGATTAGTTGTTTATAGCGATGCAGACGATGTGAATGTATTTCGAGTCAAATATCAGTTATACAACATTACATCTAATATCGGATTTATTAATTATTAATATATTACTTGTACTGTTAGTTACAACTTATTCTAATCTTTACACAAAAAGTCTTCTTAGTCTTCGAGAGAGCGACTCAATTGTTTCCTACTAATTAAGATTACTTAATCGAATAAAAACTTATCGACTATGTCAATATCAATATAAACGTTTGGATAACTAACAAGTTATTACTAATAACTTAATTAAATGGATTCAGTAATTGGAATGAATGTCAATCCAAGCCGAAGATGCCATCAAATTGAGACCACAGGTGCCGTCCCCGCGGTATACGCGATAATAGCCCTGAAGGTAATAAAACAGTTACTATACTCGACATACTCTATGCAAACATAATTAGATGATTTAAAGTCAATTACTTTCTCTCCCCATCCGGTGCCCCAACTATTCTTGATCACCCAATAGGGCTGAGTCTTGTGGAGAATCCTAGTCTTGCCGACGCCGAAGCCAACGATGAGGACTCCGTGGTCGAGGTTCTTGGGGTCACACATCCACTTCAAGGGGTGGGAAATGCCTCCGAAATAGAATTGCATTGCATTGGCGTTAATGCCGATCGAAATGGGGCCGAACTGATAGAGCCATTGGGCGAGTGATGCCTCGCTCTCAGGCAATACCACATACGAGTCGATCGTCGTCTTCGACAGCGAACCATTGAAGTGACAGTTCTCGTTGCGGCCGTCGTACGGGTAGTCCGACTCGGACTCAATGCCACCCAAACTGATGACAGTCTTGAAGGCATTGGTGGGCAGACCTCCTCCACATCCCTGGTCTAGTTTATCGCAATCGACCAGTTCTTGTTCGGAGAGCGAAACCGCTTTCTTTTTGGCGATCGCGGCGATGCCCTCGATATTGCCGGTGGCGCTGAACGCCCAGCAACTGCCTGATTGATGATTGATTGGCGGCATTAGAGACAATCAGGTACTCTAGCAAATTGAGACCAACCACACATTCCTTGGTTCTTGACACCAGAGACAACACCAGAAGTGGTCCGCCAATCGAAGTTCGTCGGCAAATCAGTCGACCGAATCTGACTCGAACTGATTCTTCTGGTGTGTGGAGTGTCCGGAGTTTGCAGGTCTGGTCTGAGTCCAGTGAAGCGTTTGAACTCATCGGTGGTCAGGTCTGCGAACTGAGTGACCCCATAGATAGCACTTCCCAATTCGTTTCTGTTGAGCGATCGGATTGTCAACAGATTCTCTTCAAATATTGCAAATCTCCGCTCCTTTTCTGTGAATTATTCAATATTTGAATTGAATTATTCGTCATTTAAAATGGTTTTATCGAACCGATTGAGTCGTTTCTGTAATGTTTGTCATATTTGTTCATAAACTCCTCGAATTTTAACCTGGACACCTGCAAGTTTAATGGCAATCAGTCAGTGCACAGCACAATTGGTCATTTTCTACTGCACCAAGCAGCAACAAGTCGAGCCAAGCTAGACAACTAGTCACATCAGTCACAGTTAGCAACTTTCAAATTTAATTGCTTAGTTTAAAGTTTAATTGATTACTAATGATTAGTACAATTGTATTGAATTCAACATTACGTTCGTATCCAATGGTCTGTCGACAGAACTGTCGTTTCTGTTGAACTGTAAGGCTGTGGTCAGAGCCGTGAAGACAATTAGCAGTATAATCAATGGCGAATACATGGCTGCCGTGAAGACAAGAAATTGTTTGTGCGAGTTATCAATTTGATTTGGTTTTGGTTTAGATCATTGAATCATTGTTTACACTGACTGTCAATCATATGATTGCAATCACTTCTCAACTTCTGGTTGTAAACAAAAGTTATCTTTAAAAAGCGTTCAAATGTTTAAGAACTCATTGAACTTTGATTAGCTTAAAGCTAATCGATTTATTAGCCAAACTTGGGTTGAAAAGCAGTAAAAAGCAGCAAAACAACTATAGATCAACTATAAGATCAACTATAAGATCAAGACAATCAAAGTGCAGATCAAGACGAGGATGAAGAGAGAGTGGCATTCAGACAGATGTATGCAAACAGCGCTTTACAGCACGTGATAGTCGCCACACAAACACAACACAACACAACACAACACCGCAAACCATAACAAACCATAAGATTAGTCCCACTGTTGTCGCCAAATGTCAATCGATCTGAAGAGTAAAATATTGAATTCAGACGAAGAGCTCAATGACGACAATAGCGGTTCGTTGGACAATGTGTTGGGTCTGTCGGCCAAAGTGCAGACCACTATCGAGCAGATGCTGTCGGCGGACGACCCGCTCGACAGAACCGACTTCAATGCCGTCGACTACATAAACGCTTTGTTCCCTTCGGAACAGTCCCTGTCCAACATCGACGATGTCCTCAACCGGATGAAACAGAAAATAAGGTAATGGTCGCTAATTTGATTGGTCTTGCTAATTAATTTGTCTGCAACACTCCAACTGTTCAGACAATTGGACGAAGAGATCCGAGTGGTTGTCCGCGGCCAGAACGGCGTCGAGTACGAGGGCAGACAAGCGCTCGCGTCGGCCCGCAGTGTGATCGCGCAGTTGGCCGCCAGAATACAAGAGATCAAAGAACAGGCAAAACAATCGGAACAAATCGTAATTGAATGCCCTTTTTGGCCATTGATCACAACTATTCACTCTTTATTTCGATCCAATCCAAGGTTAACGAAATCACGTGTGATATCAAGCAGTTGGACAACGCTAAGAGAAATCTGACCACATCTATAATAATGCTTAACAACTTGCATATTCTGGTCGAAGGCACCGATAAATTACAGTCAGTCTCTGGTTCTTGAAATAGTCTTATCGTTTTTTACGACCCAAAGAGGAGTATATAAATTCGTTGAACCCCCCGCCCCTGCCCCCATTCTCCCCCACCGATTTTCCCTACACTAGCAACGTAAACTGGTCTTTTCCCATTGTAGCCTATGGAGGCCTAAGCCCATGTTAAGCTTATGGGAGGGCTGCCCATTGGGGCTCATGGAGATCTGAGCCCATGTTAAGTCTATGGGAAGGGTGCCCATTGTAGTCTACGGTAATCGGAGCCCATGTTAAGTCTATGAGATGGCTGCCCTTTGGGGCTTATGGTGGCCAAACCAAATACCAAATGCCTCTTTGAGTCTTAGCTATAGCCTAGCCCGCTATAGCCTTCAGTGAAACCGACGACTCAAAGAGGCATAGTAATACCATGATGGTATTTGGTTCGGTCTAAGTGATAGACATGAAGCCCAAGCTATTGATCTGATTTTATACTGAGGCGGTGCCCATTATAAGTCTATAAGGGGTGCCCATTGCAGCCTATGGTAGTCTGAGCATATTAAAAGTCTATGGAAGGGGTGTATAAAGGCATCAATGGTCTCATATTATACTTCGGTTTACTAGCGAGTAATAAAGTATAGCTTTCACTATAGCTTTGGTTCTTTGAGTCGTGGTTATAGCGTTCTGCGAACCCTTGTCTACATTGAGATCGGTGTCAGACAATTACACCATCTTTTATTTGGACGGACAAATCCTGGCAAATAGAATTTGCACCGATTTGAATAAAGGTGGATTTGCTGGCTTAATGAGTGGTGTACAGACACTTCAAAATCAAAATACCCTAAAAATACTGTAATTTTATAATTCATACTTGTTTCATTTATAAGAAAGTGATCGTCAGTTAAATACTCAACACTGTCTATTTAACAAGTTACAGTATTTCTAGGGTATTTTGATTTTGAGCTGTCTGTACAATGGTTTTATAAAAGGCTCGCAGATTCCCATTCTTGAAAGTTAATTATGTTGAACCTTAGAATCTGCACGCCTTCTAAAAGTCCTCTGTACACATTTTATCATATTGAAATGGAGTATTCTAGATTGGATTTAACGATGTTGAGCCCGATTCAATTGTTCAGATTATACGGTCTCAATACAAAAACGAAACACCTTTTCTGTTTCTGTTTGATAATATCTATTAATATTAACGAAACTGATTTGTCAGGGAAGCGACCAAAAAGCGCCAATACGGACAGTCGGCCTCTATATTGCAAGGAGTGATGGATGTGCTGAAGCAGTTCGAACGGCACCGACATATCGCTCACATCAGTCAATTGGCAGATCAGGTCGACTCCATTCGGACTCAATTAGGACAACAAATTCTTGAGGACTTTCGCAATGCCTTCGAAGGCCCGAACGCTAAGCACTCGTTCTCACAAAACCAATTGCAATATCTGGCCGAAGGATGTCTTGCGGTCTCGATATTGGACCCGAAAATCAAACGGGAATTACTCTCCCGGTTCGTCGATTTGGAACTCTCTGAATACAAGGCATTGTTCCAAGAAAACCAAGAGAGTGCGTGGCTAGATAAAATAGACAAAAGGTTCAGCTGGCTGAAGAAGCACCTTGTCGAGTTCGAGGACAGGTTCGGCCGCATGTTTCCCCCCAAGTGGGAGGTCAGTGAATGCATTGCCGTCGAGTTCTGCAAAATAACTCGCAAAGAGTTGGCCAAAGTGATGACCAACAGAGGCCAAGAGCTCACTGTCAACCTCTTGCTGTCCGCTATTTCCAAATCAACTGCTTTTGAAAAACTTTTGTCGCAAAGATTTACCGGACTTACACTCAAAGACAATCAAAACGAGTTGTACTTGAGTTCAGACAAAACCAGTGAAATCAAAATCAATCCCTTTTGCGGTCAAATAACTCAGTGTTTCGAAAACCATTTGAGTCTATACGTGGACGCGCAGGACAACAACCTGTCCAAACTGATCGACCAGTTTGTCGAAGAACATCAGAAACTGATGAAGAGTGAGGCCATCGCTTCAGAGGTGTTCCCTTCGAGTGGCAAACTCTTCACCCAATATAAGAACTGTTTGGTGACGTGTGTCTCGCTCAGCAACAGACAACCCCTGGTCCTCCTCTCCAACACATTCCAGAAATACCTGCGAGAATATGCTCACAGAATATTACAGACCAATCTTCCCCGAGTGGGCGCCCTCTCCATCACCAGTCTGTCGGCATCTCTGACCAACGCCGCCAACAGTCCCGGAGGCGTTCTCTCGGCCGCCACTTCCGCTGCCGGTCTGTTACAGAGTTTCCTCAAAGAGGCGGAGGGAGGGGTAAAGGTGTTGACCAAAAGCGAGATCTGTCAGGTCTGCTCTATCCTCTTGACCGCCAACTACTGTTTGGAAACCACTCAGCAGTTGGAGAAGAAGCTACAGGAAAAGGTGGACCAAACTATGAGCGAGCAAATCAATATGAACTCGGAACTCGACATTTTCCATGGGTTAGAATTGTCTCTATTTCTCGCCAATCGTGTCTAAACTGATATTCTCTTCCAGAATAATATCGAATTGCATTCAACTCCTGATACACAACATCGAAGTCGGATGTGAGCCCGCCTTCAATGTGATGATCAAAGTATGTCTCAGATTAAAGGTCACTCAATTAGCACTCTAACCACCAATGATCACATGTAGACCCAGTGGTCATCCGTGGAGACGCCGATCGGCCAGAGTTCTTACCTGACGAGCATATCGGCTCACCTGCAACAGGCCTTCCCGTACATCCGCGACAACTTGCAAGAGGCGCGCAAATACTTCACCCAACTGTGCAATAAGTTCGCCACCACTTTCATTCCCAAATATATTGGACACCTATTTAAGTGCAAGAGTCTGAGTCAGGGCGGAGCGGAACAGCTGTTGCTGGACACACACACTCTGAAGAAAGTGCTGATCGAACTTCCCTGTTGGGAGTCGGCCGTGAAGACAGCGCCCGCCAGCTATACCAAGACTGTCATAAAGGGCATGACTAAGGCCGAGATGATCCTTAAGGTAGTTCTGGTGCCTCACGAAAGGGTCGACGCTTTCATCGAGAGCTACATTAAGTTATTGCCCGACTCTGACAACAATGAGTTCCAAAAGATTTTGGACATGAAAGGAGTGAAAAGAGCCGAAGCGGCCCTTCTTTTGGACGCATTCAAGAACAGACCCGTCTCTAAGGGCAGTGACCCGTCCAACGACAGACAGACACTCGACGCCTCTGCAGACCAGACCAATGACTACGAGTCGAGTCGGATCAGGCGTTTGGAGAAGTTGATCAAAAAGCGGCTCTAATTAGTCAATGATTAGTAATTAAAAATTAGTAATTGTTTAATGCCATCAATTTTATAATCATTTATTTTAACTATTAATTTATATACCAATCGATGTATTTCTATAATAACATCCGACGAGACATTCTGTCGAACGCCTTGCCATCACATCCCGACTGACACCCATTCCTCTGCTTTCCTCTCCACTAAACAGTCGCAGTCGTAGTGTTTGTCAGGCCTTCACTTGAGAGCATTCGTAGTGTTCGTAGTGTTTGTAGGGCTGGACGTCAGACCTGTCACTGACTGTCAGCGAGAGTCCAACCGCTGAAGTGCTGTGCGTTTCATCAGATGTTTACAGATGTGAATCAGTCTGTGATTGCCATTGTCAGTGAAGACGAGGCCAAAGATGACGAACTGATCCGATGCTCATAAATGGCAATCAACTGCATTGTCTGTCGAGCGGCCACTCCTCCGACTTCGACAAAGAAGGCTATCTCTTCGTGAAGACGAGGAATGAGCGACTGTTCAACCACTGGAAGACCGACTCTTTCGTCGAGAGGTTTGTCAGACTTAAGGGCAATCTTCTGCTCATAATTGCCACCAAAACCCTCAACGACTCAATTGGCGACAAATTGGTGGCCAATTCGGCGAACGATAGTTGTCTTAATCTAATAGTTTTGGAAGAGTTTGGCATCAAATCAGTGGACGAATCGGACAAATACTATGAGTTCGCCATCGAGTTGAGTCGACACGAAACCATTCGCTGCTTCCACTTCGCGACCATCTCTCGCGAAGAAAGAGACCAATGGATACAAACAATCCATTTGTCGAGCTTTCGCTTCTTGAGGTCACTCCACAAGACACTCGTCAATGAGCTGAACAATTCCCGGAACAAGTGCTTCGATGAATCGGTGCCAAACCGAAGTGTCCGCCGCGAGGCATCACTTCTATTGTCGATCACTTGTCATCTGAGTCTTATTCATAGGTTTAGTCCCAAACTCGTAGTCTTCGTATATTACCGAACAGTCGAGACTTTTTGGAACTTTTTAGGCAAAACAGAGACTTTGAGGTCAAGTAATCCGCGATTCGACAAATGTCTTACTTTTCCGCCAGAAGTGCATCGATTGGCCAAAATTGAGCTCAAATTCTGTTTGTATTCAGTGATAGAAAGCATTACAAACACTAAATGTCTTTTAGGAGAATCGCATTTGACTTTTGTGGCCATAAGTGGTCCAAACATTAAGTCTGTTCACAGACTGAGTTTGCAGTCATTAATTAACAAGCAATCGATCGGAGGCTTAATTATCCGATTGACTCAGTCTTCGAGTGATTGCAAACTTAAGAAGTGGTTTACCTTCGAAGAACTCGATCGACGAATAGAAGACGAGAGCCATAACCGGAATACCAACAGAGCCAACAAACTGTTCCGAACCAATTCATTGCCGGATATATTCAAATCCGAAATAATGTCGAACTTCGAGAACATTTTGGACTCAAAGCTCTTTATGAACACAATTTGCAAATCATTTCAATTTTCTACTCCTAAACAAAGAATGATTGCATTCATCGACGAATTCATGTCTGAATCGGAACTATCGATGACTATTCCCCAGATATTTATGTGAGTATTGCTATGTTTGTTGTGACCATACATGCAATTGAGTCCATATCGAGTCAAAAGGGTCGAGGGCTCGAGCCTCGAGGCACTCGTCGCTATTGTGTCAGCTCTGTTTGCAAGCCTTTTGCTTTTGCTTGATGATAGTTTAGAGCAATGTAAAAGTGTAGTGCGTTTTATTTCAGATAAGCCATTTATTTCAAGTGAAAAATTGTTATCTAGTAGTTTTCATTTCTATGCAGGTATAGTTTGCAATTTTTTTAATCTCAAAATGTCTAAGAATGTTATGAATTAAGAAATGCAACTATCCAGTTTACTACATGATATCATTGTATACTATGTTAGGGTTAGATCAGTTGAGGTTAGGTTAGGTTAGGTTAGAACTACACTAGATTAGAGTAAAAAACATCAAACATTTACTGTACAGTGGTTGTATAAAAAGCGTGCAGATTCTCATTCTTGGTATAATGTATTTTCAATGCGAGTTCATTACTTTGAACCTTAGAATCTGCACGCTATTTTGAAATCCTCTGTACAATTGTTTGCTCTATCGTTGCTCTACAGCTATCTTATCGGCTCATTGGGAAATGTTTGGTCCGATCTGTATAGCTTGCTCTGTATCTTTATTGTTGATATTTACGATTGTGCTTGTATAATTTGTTGCCAAATTATTTCACAGTGAAACTTTGTCCTCTATTAACCTTGCTCATTGGTCATCAAAAATAATTTTTAATTTTATTGTTTATCTAAATATTTTATTTCAATTTAAATGGAATTCAATTCGCAACTAAATCAATAATTTAGTTGAGCCAATCAATTTAGTTTACATC
>JAQGBE010000534.1:0-17435 GCA_034698225.1 Scheloribates latipes | reverse complement strand
ATAAAACTCATGAATTATTAAATGATTGACTCAATTAGTTATCGCAAGACTTGCCATCAATTTATAAGAACAATTCAGATGCCTTTCAGACAAATCATGCATTGCTTGACTCAAACTATTTTAGTATTTAATATCTCAGTTCGAGATCGCAGTTAACGTTAAACGCAAATCAAATCGCGAATAAAAGTGTGAAAAACACAATTAAACGATAAATCAGTGCAAAAGTAGTCACAAAATCAAAATCGCGGCTCATTTTCAAAGTAAATAAAATAATTTATCGCAAATAATGAATAAATTGCTACGAATTTCACAGCAAATCGAGTGCTGTAATAAATTAAGACTCAACTGGAATCGCATGCACTTTACCGGTGATGTGATATCACAGACACATAACAACATCAGAGGACAGGTATTGCTTACCCTCTTCTCCTGCAGCTTTGCGTCGTCGTCCTGGAGTTGGTTGAGAAGTTGCGATACGGTGTCCAACAGTTCCGAGTATTCTTTGTTCAGTTGATCCAATTCCTGGGCCACCATATCGGCACCGGGTGTTCTGCGGGACCTCTTCGAGTCCAGACTAGGATGAGCGTCCTCGAGGCTCTCGCGGTAGGTCTTGATCTTCAGGTCATAGATCTTGGCCTCTCTGATGAATCGACCGCCGGTGGCATTCGTGTCCTCAATCGAGGGTTTCCTCTCGACTAATGATTCGTAGATTTTCTACAAACAAAAAGAGCCAAACGTCAGTCAATGAGATCATTTTGTGGACTCCTTATGTGTGCCATACGGTTGCTGTTTGGAGGTCAGGTCGTGTCAGCAAAGTGTTGACTTTGGCAATGGTTTGGCTGATCCACGACCTGTCGCTGTCCATTCTCTTTCTGTAGGACCGCAAGAGATCAGCGCAGGCCTCACAGCTTCGGAGTCTATCAACAAAATGACAATCATATTAGAAGACAAGCCATCAGTCAAAACAAGTGGTCAAATACCTGTCGACTATATTAACCCCCAAATTATCCCATCGTTTGAAGAGATTTTTGACGTCTTCTTCAACCCGATTGACATCGGCGTGAGTGACAGCCTTAGGTCGCGTGCGCTCAACAACTCGTCTAACTTTGTTAGCCGTGGCGTTGAGGTCGTCGAAAGTCGATTTGTTTCGTTGGATGTCTGACTGGGAGTCAACCAGTTCTGTGTGGACACGTCTGAGGGCCACCTCATCGGCCGGCATCTCTTCGGCAGACGCCAAACGGACTTCGATTTTGGAGATCACTTCAACGGACTTTTGAATGTCCAGCAGAAGGGTTTCCACTGCTTTGAGACGCTCGATGTAGAGCGACGACAAACTCCAGATTCTGTTCCAGGTCTCGACGATCTCGTCGTAGTTGCGCTGAACGGCATGCGATTTCTGCGGAATGTTGTGGAACAGCTCTTTGGCGCGTTCCAAGTCATTCTCCAAGGACTTGGTGTCGGTCTCCCATTCCTTGTGTTCGATTACCAGAGATTCAAGAGATTCGCGATCTCTTGGAATGGGATTATTGCATCTTTGAACCAATATCTTCTCCTTGTCCAGCAATTTCTGGAGGAGGTTGTCCGCATGATCGGTGTACTTTTTGGTCAATGTTTTGTTCGACTTTTCTTCTTCCTCTGCTCTTCGTCTGGCCTCGAACTCAGCGAACTTCTTCTTGAGAGCGTCCATCTCGTCGCGCAGCCTCTTCGAGCCCGGATCATCAGGTGGTCCCTCGCGACACAGTTTGTCGATGTCGTCCTCGAGTGCTCTGATAATGGAATCGCGTTGGTTTGGGTCCATTGCGCAATAGGTGGGGTAATCCCATCCCTTGACTATCTTGAGAGTCGCGAAAATCATGTTTTGTCTCAGTTTGTGCTGCTTTTTGGCCCAAAGGACGACCAAAGCCTCGTATCTGCGCTTCAGTTCGTTTGCGGTGTCGATCGCCTCCTGGTCTGGCGGCGGGATAACAAAGCAAACGCCAGGAACGTTGACTTCGGTGCCAGAGGATGAGGTGACGCGCCATTTGGAGCGGTTCGAGTTGTCGTGAAGGGTGACCGACTCGTTCTTGGTGATCGTTGCCGATCCTTGCTTGATCAGACAAACAGACCGGGCTTTGATTGGTCGCGGAAGTGCTGCCTTTCTCTGCTTCAGTGGGTAGACATCTTTGCTCTTGGTGACTAAGTCGGACACTACAGTTCCGAAGCGAGTGATGTCTTCCTTGAGTCGACTCATTTCCTTCAGCAGTTGTTCGCCCTCTTCGATGGAGAAGTTCTGTTTGCTGTAAGTGGTGTTCAGCTTGTCTTCAGTTTTGCTGATCCATTGGTCGCAATCGCGGGCCTCGTTATAGAACTGATGATAATCAGCGGCATTCTTGGAGTGGGTCTCGAGGCAGTTGACGAGCTGCAAGAGCCACGACCATTGGGACTGCATTCGGGCCATTAGGCCTTCGATGCATTTGGTGGCCGGATGTCTCTGACGGATGAGACTCTCTCCGCGGTTCTGAACGGCATTGAACTGGTGTTCCCGTCTCTCCATATCACTGATCAGCTGCCGGTGTTGTTGTTCTACTTCAACCAGATTCAAAGTCTTTGCGCTCCAATCGCGCGCCACTTCTACCTCCTCCTTCTCGGCCAACCACTTGAGCTCATTGGCCGCCGACTGAACGAAGTCGAGAAGAGTGTCCAAATCGCTCAAACGCTTGTTAGACATAACCGTGAGTTCGGAGTAGCCCTTGTGAAGTCTGGTAAGCATTCGGGTGTAAATTTCGTACTCTTCTCCTTTGAACTGCTGTTTAGTGCGGTCGCACTGATCCACTTTGGTCTGGAACTGTTCGATGGACCGGTGCTCACCCTTTTGCTCATCCAAACGGTCTTTGACTGACTGGAGGTCATGACCGTAGTCAAGACCTTCCAGTTTCTTGAGTTTCTCCTGAACCCAAAGAATGCATTCGTGAAGGAATCTGAAGGACGGGTTGGATGCGATCAACTCCTCTTCAGTCAACGGCTTTTTGAGGGCTTCGGCACGTCTTGCGGCCAACACGTCGACAACACGGGTCTGGAAGTCGAGTTTCATGTCAGCCCATCTCTGGTGGAGCTGTTGGACGCGATTGTGAAGTTCAGTTGCCTTGTGATAGCGACCTTCCCTCAGAGTCTGCACATCTCTGAACATCGCTTGGATGCGATCGCCTTCTTGTCTGAGTTCGGCCTCGATTTTCTCGATATTAAACTTGGTCTCCAAAGGATGGAGTCGTTGGACGCGTTTCTCTTCTTCGACAATCTGTCGCTCGATGTCATCCAATTTCACATCGCATTGCTTGATATCTCTGAGCAACTTCTCGGCCAATCGGTGGAGTTTCTCCATGCGCTGCATCTCTTCGGCAATGGCGTGGTCTCTCTCCTGGTGAGCAGTGATCAGTTTATTCCACTGGTGTTCGATGTTCTCGATTCGGTATTCCTCTTCGATCCTGTGATGACCTCCAGGCAGAGCGGCAACCATTTTCATGATGTCTTTGTAAGAGGAGGCAAGTCTTTGCTTGTCATGAAGTTTTGGCGGTATCTCTTCGGTTCGGAACCGATTGTTCTCCTGCTGAAGAACCTTCAGATCCTGAAGAGTGTTCGGGAAGTTTCTCTCCCGAAGTCTGGAAATGCTTTCCCGCATCCAAACACAGAGACGACTCGCGAGCTCTTTGTACTCATCGATCCGTCTGATCCTCTCGAGGTCTAAGAGAGGGTTGTGGTCCGGAGGTTCGGGGAACAACTCATACAGAGTTGAGATGTATGTGATTAGAGACTTCTCATCCGGATGAGGAGTGTCCACGTCTTCGGGGTCCAGAAGGCGTGTGAGGCCCAGGTCTTTCTCGCCGATATGAAAAGCATTCTCCAGGTTCTCTCTGGCAGTGCGGCCGCGACACGAACGGTAATCCAGGAGATCGGGCCTTACAGTCGAATAATATTGATTAGTATTTTCACAGATGGCAAAGAAGTGCAGACCTATTGCGGTGGAGAATTGCATTGAACGCCAGGCCATCCCTCCAACTCTGAGTAAAGTCGGTAACTCTGACGCCTGGGTATCCTTCGGTCGTCTTCTGTGCCCACCGGAGCAGCGCTTCTTTGAAAGACTGGGTGTCGTCGTGTAAGACGATATCTGAGAGCTGTTTGCAGCAAAACAATCGATTGATTATCAATTAAGTGTTAAAAAGAGAGAAAACAGTGATATTTGAGATACGAATCGAATGAAAAACCAATACTTTGGAGTCAATTAACTATACGAAGAGTGAGGTTCGGCCGCGAGTCGACAGCCGTTCTCTCGATGGCTCAGCACTTCATTTGCATAATACAATCAAAACAATTATAATACAGAAAAAAATAATTGAATATTTGTGACATATTTTTCTTCATTAGTTCAGAAAATATTCACTTTTACTGAATAATTGGCGTTAAATATGTCAAACATTTGTTGTAAGGACTGCACGAAAACGGCTGAACAAGAGATCTAATGATTCATTTGTGTATAGAGTGGGCGTCGGAACGCACTGAGGCATACATTTGATGTCCCGTTTTGGCAAACCCGAGACCATTGTCAGACATACCCCTTGTTTCTGTTCGCCGCGCGTAACAGTCGTTGTTTTGCGGACAACCCGCTGCGTGTGAACGGTCTTCAGGCCGTTCCTGTTCTTCTGGCTCGTGAACGTCTCGCGAGACTCTTGAGAGGCCGAAGCCATGTGAGTCTTGGTCTGCATGTCCTGCGACTCGTAGTGGGACTTGTCGTCCAACACAATCTGCCGATCGCTAGTGTCGGCCACATTGTCCGCGTCTTCTTTGTCACGATTGCCCCGAAGGAACAATCGGTTGCCTTTGATGAACGAATACATCGCTCTTCAGATGGCTTCACCAACTTTGAGATAACTTTTTAACAACTTTGCAATCGCTTATGACTTTTGACTTTATGGCACATCAGATATCAGATGGCATTCACTGAATGACACTTCAGATAAGTTTTGTTGTGATTTTCTATCGCATCGACAGAACCGATAGAACCGACAGAAGCGAGTCCTCACTCAGCAGAAGTCAAACATTGTCTGCATTGGAATGAGTTTTTCACTTTTCAAACTCAAATGAGTTTTGTGTGAAAACCTGTCACGAAAAGAGTTTTGGCCAATGGCTGCGAGCCGTGGCTTAAGTGTCCGCCTCTTCGCCAACTGTTTCTATAGCGGAGGCGACTCTACGACACGTTAAACGTGTCTACAATAGCCAGGTATGAGTTGTACTCAATCTCTTCAGTGGTGATAATTCAATGGTAAACGCAATCAAAATTGAAGTTTACTTTTCGATTGTAAACAGACTGAAAGCCCACCGTTTTTTGCCAACATCTGTGCACTAATACAGTTATGGGTTGACTGATAGCAGAGGAGAGACGGCACAGAATATTCTCCACCCAATAGTCCGTGCGTTTGACTCGCGATTTGTGACCATTTAAGGAATTCAATTCACAATTTTGTGTTAAAAAAGACCTTCGCGTTCGGCGCTGAGTGGGATTGGAGCTCAGCTCTGACTACCGAACACCGCGTTTGCAACAATATATTTATATGATTGAAGATTTGGGCCAATCCTTGGATGCACTTCGCCGTCAATTTAAGGAAACATTTGAGTGGTGGTCGTCAGCATTGAGAACAACACCGCATAATATATATTAATTACTTATTCAAACACTTTTTGACTTAAATAAAGCGAAACAAATGGCAATAAATATAAATATAAATAAATAATAACTAATAACTGATAACGAAATAAATAGTCGTATGCGAGTGACTCGGATGTCGATGTCAGCGGCAGAGGACACCATATCACGGATGGTATGCGAACCGCATTCTGACTACGAAAAAATGTTCCTCAAAACTGGTGGAGTGTTTCAGTGACTGCCTGTTTGGCCGAACAGGTATTCCTAGAGGTTTGGGTTCGCAAATAGCAATAAAAAGGTAATAATAATGATTAATATTGTTCGCTATCGACATCTCTATGACGAAAATCAAGTTTTTCAGCGCAAAGCCAGAGCCAAGAGTTTACTCTCCTTTTTGGCCTTTTTCTCCTTTTGAAGAGCACTTCCACACGCATTGCATAACCAGACTTTCAGGTTTGGACCGGCTATGGGTTGTCTTGGGTTGGGTTGGGGTTAAGGTTTGGGTTCGCACAGCACTCCAAACACTGAACAGACACGAAGTGTGCATCGATTTTACCGTAAGGAAAGAGTTGTCTGCATTGCAGAAGAGTTCTTAAGGGCTATAAAAACTTATAAAAACTTTTTGACTCGTCTAATGGCTTTTCATTCGTATCTCTCGAAAGATAAATAACACGCCAGAAGAGTGAGAGAAGTAATACAATAAAAATAAAGTTTAAATAAAATAAAATAAATTTTTCGAACGCAATAAGTGTTCGCGACTAACCTGAAAGTGCAATATTATTGTCCAAATAAGGCCTAACGTGAGCTTTGGATTGCCGTCGACGATGTCGTCCGGTCTGATGTTAACCAGTTTTATCTGTGAGGAGAAGACATTCAGAGAGGCATTCAATGTCTGTCTGAGTGGTGAGCATCGCATGCATTGATTAATGTCACGAAATATTGTTATTTCGTTAATTAATTATCGGAAATATATTCGCATTCTTTCGATATTCATTGGAATCGTTGCATACCTTTCGCTTCTTAAGGAAATTGAGGCAAATCTGGATGTTTTGCAACATATGAACTCTCATCCGCCCCCTCTCACGAGGCTATCGAGACAATAATTACAGGTAAATCACAATTCATTAGTGGCACACCTGTATGCAAATCGACAGCTAATGAGCCCATACTTACCAATATCTCTCCCGATAGTACTTCCAGAAGTGATATAAGATTGTGTCCATCGCGGAGATCCTCGAACAGATCGACCACACCTTTAGTAACCTATTATTATGCAATATATACAAATCAATTAACTGTTTTGCACCTAGCAGTTGGTCATTGGTGGCAATTGGCACGATTGTTCATGCTAATTGCGTTCGCAGGTATGATTAGATATTGTCTCTCAGCTAATAAACAAAACTCAACAAAACAATGAATGAACAAAAAGTTGTGCACCACTTGGACCAAGAGTTTAATTAAGTCTTTCAGTCCAATGGAAGAGCTAATTGTGAATAAGTTTAAAACCTATTAATCATAAATAGTTCTCAAAAAGAATACAAATAAAATAGTAAAAAATAATTGGAATAGCAATGAGAAAGTGAACGCAAGGTTAGAGGAAAATGCTATTTAAGTGATGCTATCGCCTAAAAACAAATGGAAAACGAAAAACGATTTCAATTCAAATTAAGTGAAACAAAATAATGCAACAGAAGGTGAATAAACAAAACAAAACCTTTTTACGAGAACTGGATTATTTCGATCAATAGATAAGTGAAATAACGAGTTGAATGAAGACTATATACAGACTGTATATCAAATGTCTGGTGAAAACGAATCACAAAGAACTTACTTCATCGCAATCTAGCGAACAGTGTTCGGTACAAACGTGTAAACACGTGTAAGTCTAGCGAGAAGTTGACGATTGCAGACAGAATGGAGAGAAATGGTTCGACAATTAGCGGATGAGTTATATGAAAGTTATCAGAGATGACCATCAGATGTGTCTTAATTTGAATATCTGTGCCGTTGCAGGCATTTGGAATCATTTGGAATCACTTCCAACTAGCATTCAGTTCATGTCTGAGCGCAAAGTATGTTAGGAATGCAGAACTATATGTCATTTTTCAAATGGTTAGCTCACAAGAGGTGTTCCGCGTTCTATAAATAGGCAGACAATTGGTCTAAACTAGCATTTGATTGAATTAAGAAACATCTCGGCTCTGGTCAGGTCTGACATTGACACACGACGTGTTTATCAAGTTAATTGAGATCAAGTGTCACTACCTCTGTGTAAATCCAGTGCTGTGTTTGTGTCAGCAATTATTGAGACAAATGAGAGTAAAGATTAATAAATCATTTGATGAGAGGTGTGAAATATGTTAATAATATGTTTGAAATCCGATAAAATTAGCAAAAAACCCATTGTTCGAAACAGATTTTCAAAAGACATATTTGAGACAAACAATCGGCTATTTTTGAAGCACTTTGATAATAATTAATTCCAACCTTGAAATGAAAGCAACGGATATTCACATCATTTAATATTTGTGATTCAAAACACTCTCTAAAAGACTGAATCAATCGACAACTGTTTTAACAATTGTCTAATTAGATAGGAATCCGTCCGACTATTCAATGCAAATATGTATTCAAATTAATCATTTTGTTTCAAATAACTGTCTGTCGGGCAGAGAGTCGGCAAAAGTAGCCATCAGTTGCGAGTTATCGGTCAAATTGCGAACAGTTCCAAGAGTTGGTCTCTTTGGCACAAATATGGTTAGCGTTTCATTGACAGGCTTTGCATGACTTAAATGCATAACATATTTATTTACTGCAAACTCTTCTTTACTAAATTGGCGACAATGAAGGACAACGACTATTATGTTGGAGAAATGTGAGAGGTATTAATGCCAAACTGTTTCTACTTTAATTGCAAATAAACAATGAATTTTGCGTTAATAACTTAGACACTAATCGCTTACTGTTTTCTTATCGATTAAATTCTAATACAGATTTCGGACAAAAAAATTAATTTGCCATTCATTAAGTGCTGATAATTGATTGGAAAAACAGTCAATTGCTAAACAGAAAATCGATTGTCAGTTTTCAGGCGAAAAATATTAGTCTGAATCACGCATTACAGAGCTAAAGCATTCTAAGCATGGAATGCAATTGAAATCTATTGTCAAATCAATTGCTAACACATTAGACATTTCATGGAAGATATTCAGGAAATGAAAAACACATTTTTTGATATTATTGAAAGCAGAAAAAAGGCAATTGTAATACGAAATAAAATAAAATAAAGAATTCTCTTTTTATGTATTAAAAATAGTATTTGAGGATAGGTTAACCCCGGCAATCGGCAGAACATTAGTTGCTGGGCTGACCCCTCCCTAAGAATCGGAGTCATTGGCGAGTGTTTGCTATCAACTCAAAGGTCAATGGGTTCGACCGATCCCTAAAACAGAGTCTGGAATACGGAAAGCAATCAAATTATCATTTGAATTATGGTTTTACTAATCGATTGGCATTAAAACGAAAGCATTCAGAATTCCAGTTCAAGAGTTTGAGACACAGTTTTGATCGCAAACTATCAGCACATATGCAGAACAGCTGTCGGTGTTCTGTCAGTCAATTGTTTTCGAGTTTTGTATAAACTTTTTTTCTCGGCTAACAATTTGCGTTTAAATTATTTTATTGAATAACATAGAAGTAGTTTAAATTGGATTCCACTCATACCTTAATTAGATGTTTGTTAACCCACTTCGTGAACGTCTTCTTCTGTATGGCATCCCTTTCATCTGCAAATTATACACAACAGAAGAATTACAATCAAATTAACAAATAATTTGGGTTTAATTGTGAGAAAAAGCCAATTCATTATTGAGAGAGAAAACAAGAAAAATTAATTCACGAATTCAATAGACAAATGATTAGATAAATAGTATATAATATGCCTCTCGAGAGGCGTTTGACACCAGTCTGAGAGGAGAGGCGTCGGTCAGTGAGCGCCGGCGGACAGCGCACAGACAAAGAAGCGGTCTTTGTCTTTGTCTTCGCCTCTTTGGTACAGACCTTTGGCTTCGCTAAGAGAGCACTCGTACTGCTGAAGACTGGGGTCGACGTCGTCGTAGTCTATATCGTCGTTCATTTCGGACAAAACTTTAGTCTAGAGTCACACCGATTGAGTGATGTTTGAGCGATGTTTACACACAGAGAATGGTAAACATCGGCAACAATTCAAATGACAATTGCAATGATCTTGTTGAGTTGTTGAGTTGCCAAATGCCGAGAGTGTGACGGCAGTGACGGCCCAATGGTTAGCGACGGCACAGAACTACTCGGTTTGCCACCCAATACTCGTTTCTATGGCTTTGGACACCATTTAAGGTATTGAATCTCAATTTAATAATTGTGTAAAACCTTGCGCTCAGGCTTTGAGTGGGATTTCAAAGACTATTTGTGTTTATATAAAAGTGTGTGAATTTAAAAGTTATGCTCAAAAGTTGAGACCCACTATAGACATGGTATGTCCAATCAATCACAACAGGTTTGGCTCTGATCGGCGTCTCTGATGGGCCGACACTGCCATCTCGTTTGGCACAGACAGACAGACAGACAGACAGACCTGGCATTAGAACAACACTCGAGAGGCAGAGCCCAGCGATCGGTTGGCCTCAATCGCATGGCTCGGCCGCAGACACACCGCTGATCATCGCTGAGATCACAATTGTCGGCAATAAATATAATAAATAGATTGCAAACAAATGAATTATCAATGAATAATAAATTAATTTGGTTAAAGTCTTGGGACCGAAATGAACGACATTTTCCCAATGAGTGTTGACTACAATAATATGTCAAAAATGTGTAATAAATGTCTGATTGAGTCAACAGGTATATTGCGATTGGGTTACAAAATAAGGAAATCAGCCAAAGGAGAAAGTTTTTCACTCAAAACAGTCCGCTATCGACATCTTGAAGGAGAAAATCAAGTTTCATAAAAGTTTGCTCAAACTTTATACTCGTTCAGCGCTTCACCGAAAAACAGGATTTTTTTCGAATTCAGTCTCTAAAAGAACTTAAAAATGTAGTTTTAACAGAATTTTAGTTCAACTTGATGAAACTTGGTGCATAGACGTTTCTGAAATTTACCAACCACCTGATCAATTTCTGGAATTTCTAAAATTATACTCGGTTATACTGTTATTGTCTGTTAAAATTAGTATCGTGGCCAAAGGATAAGATTAGATAATCAATACACCTGCATATCCTTGTCATAAAGTCTGGTCTTTTCAACAAAAAGAAGTCAATAATGCGTTTCTTAGGCAATGGTCTAAAGCAAAAGAACAATGTACAATGTATGAGAGCTCTTCACATGCATTAATATGTTTGGCATTCAATTATCAAGCAAATCCCACATCCAAATGAATAGTCAATTATTAACGAAGTGCTTAAGCGACGACTTGACATAACTCTGTCGACACCACTTCGATAGCATAGGAGTGTCTCGTTTGATGTCAGACGAGTTGCAACACATTCGTGGCTAAACTGAGTTAACCGTAAATACGATTTTAACACACAATGAGTGAGTTAACTGAGTTAACACCCTTTCCTTCCGCGCAGTCATCAAACAGACGACAGACCATTGGATTCACTGCTTGTCTGACATCAGGTAATGAATGAGAGGCCGAATCGATCTATACCTGGATTGACGGCTAAGAGCTTAGTGAGAGTCAGACAATTGATTGGTTCGCCGCCGACATCCGACTGATCATCCGAGGGCTGGCCATCGGCGGAGCGTTTGGGCGCCACTCGATTGTAGAACTTCCACATCAATCGACACACAATTATCAAACTGACGGCTAATATGACGGAATCCCTGGCATTATTGCTCCGATTGTTGCTCTCCATTCAATGCATTGGTAGGACTTTAGACGAAAGAGATTTTTTCATTGAATTTTCTAAGAAACGGTATTTACACACTTGAAGTGAAGTCAAGGGATGATTCAAATTACACACTAAGACTATCGCAGAGACGCACCAAACATAACTACATTTTATTGCACTTTGTTTTATAATAATAATTGCATTCCTTGTAAAAACACTATAGACTTAGTGATTGATTGTAATTATCAGCGAAACTCTTAGATTGTGTGCACAAATGCAAACAATCGTGTGTTTGAATATCTGAAGATTTGCAGTGCTTTTTGTGGTCGGCTTTTTAAAGTCAAGGGTAAATTCGGATCGTCGGTAATCAGCAGAGGATATATCGGAACACAAATGAGTGGCAAATTCGTGATTGCGCTCAACGGCAAGAGTTTGCGACCAATCGTTCGTATCTGTGTCTCAAATGGCAATAAACTGTCGCTCTAAATCAAATTGGACATGCTTATCGACATAGCTTCAACAAATGGCAATTAAGTAGTCGTCTCTGTGAGACATGTCATTAATTGATGGAAAACTCAAATTTTTCTCTGATATGAAAAAGAAGTAAAAAATGTGTCGAATTTGTGTTAATTAATGAAAATGTAATGAAAGTGCAATTTATTGCTCGCTGTTAGCGATGATAAGGTGAAGGACAGTCTTGCGCTCGGCTTCAAAGCCAATGGACGGAAGTTTAGACGAATCACGCGATAAGATTGCAAATTCTGGTTCAAAATTCTGATTCATTCGGAAGAATATTTGTCATTTATATTAGGATTAACAGAGTTACTAAAAATAGATTGCAATTGCAGTGTAATTAAACTTTTATCTCCTATTTATAGCCGATCTCTAACTAAGAGGAAAATTAATATTCATAGAGAAGTGTTCGCAGATCAGAGTCATAAAAATGTTTGACTCAAAACACAACAAAAACAAAACAAAATTCATAACAAATAAAATGCAATTTAATAGCTTTTTATACCAAAAAACACGACTTTAACCGAAACTCCCGAAACACAACTTGTTTTGGACGTAAATTTAAGTGCCGACCGAAAAAGCCTTAAGTCCTGTGCGAACCGTTTTAATTGAATTTTGTTTTCATTTTGTTACTCAAAGATACTCAATATTTATCGATTTAATTGCAAAATCGATATATTTATTAACTCTATTATAAAATGGCTTATATTGAGACCAGAAATGCACTTTTGCTCAAATTGAGTGACTGTTGACAAGTGGAAGAGGAAGCGATTAATTGTCGTCATTACCCCCGCAGACAGTATTAATGGCATTGCCGTTAATGTCCAACCCTTTGGCCATACGTTGCGAGATATTCGCCGGTTTATAATTGAATAATGAGTTGCATATAAAGAGATAATTGGCATTGAATTCAAGTAAAGTTTTAGAGGCAAATGAGGCCAAACAAGTGATCCGATCATTTTGCGAGACAATGTGAGACCAGTTGCGAATTCGGTCCAATTGATTAGCTGATGGCCCGCATCCCAGCACAAGGTCGAGGAACAGGTGCTCAGCCGTGGGCTCACAATCGCAACGAAAGTACACAACGAACAACAGATATGTCTTTCACATAAAAGAGTGAGACGTGATTGTAATCAGTAATAAAATTTATCGTACAATTCGTTTATTAATCGTTCGAATAGTTTTTGATTGCAATTACAGAACATAAATATATCAATGAATGATTGTAATCAAGAGTTTGGAATAACACAAACAAAATAAACAGACTTAAGAAAATTTGGTCAAATATTTGTCCGATTAATGGAAGCCATTAGTGAGTGAGTTCGACAATAAGTAAATATTGCTATAAATCAACGAATAATTTGTGAGAATAAAAGAGTTAAGTGTGAAAACATTTATCAAGTAATATATTATGCAAAGGCAAGTGTGAGCAACATGAGCAAGATCGTCAACTCCAGTCCCAACAATTCGGATGTCATTTGCATATAAATTATTCTATAAACGGGTTTAATCATTATTATATTAATCACATAAATTACAAGTTTGGAGATTAGTTTGGCCGCAATTATCTCGTTTATTCGGGTTTAAGGCTGTCTCACCGATTATGACCGATATTAATATTGACTTGCTAATCTGCGGTCTCACACCTTGGCTTCTCTCGGTTGCCAATGGTTTGCCGATAACCAGTCAACGGGAGAGATGAGAGCAGGTGTTGGCCGTCACAACTGCTTCAGCACTGTATGTGCGATATTGGGATATATTCGGAACTATTGTTTTAATTCAAATTGAAAGTACCGATCGATTGATGTGTTGAACGAAACGATAGATCGGGCTTTTCATTAGATCAAATGTAAAAGTGCATGGCTTTCAATAGTTAATGAGACGGCAACGTCAATGCTGGCAGTGTTGGCAGTATGGCAAGCTCAATAGCAATTATCAAGGTGGTGCGAGATAAGTGGTCGATCACATGTGACTCATGTCAATCGGATCGGAGTCGGAGTGACATAAAACGAGTCAATATAACCTGTTTTAAGACAATTACTATTTGTAAATTAGATAAAGCCCTTTGTGATAATGGTTGCGAGGCTTGCAGTCGGCACAGGCAAGAATGTGCAAGACACGAATGGCGGCAGTCATAAATCATCTTTGTCAAATGCATCAAATATCCAGATAATTCCTTTTGTTCAATAACAGGATATATGCGTCGAAATCCTCTTTAGATGGCAATGATTGAAAGCACAGGAATCACAAGATTTCTAATTAAAATTACAAAAACCAACGTTGAGTTCAACGCCAGGGATGAACAGAATTGAGTTAATCCGACAAAAGTGTTCTCAAATCTGCAACCGTTTGGAATCATTGGCTAAAAATACATGTTTTTATCATTTTGTTTTCATCATTTCCTACTCACACACTAATCATAATCTTGGTTGTCATTCGTGAAACATAAGTAAAAACACATTTGACTAGGAATTCACTCAAATATTTATTAACCAAACGACTCAAGCAATTAGAAAACGGTCTGTTGTGCTAACAGTTCAACGGCTAGTTTACATTTGATAATTGCAGTATTGCTCACCTAGTTTCTCTAACAAGGCCATTATAAAAAATTAATTGTCAGATCGCTGTGTCGGTGGCCATCCCTGGCATCAAATTAGGCATAAAATTGAAACTTATTTCAACGGACAATACAATAGTTTGGATACGATTGTGATAATTGATGTGAAACGAAATAATTATAAATTTTTTCTGTCGGGAGAATAATACAAAGAATTTCGTACTTGAATTTTTTTCATGCTAATTAACTTGGTTTAATGATAAGAAAGGCACAAATTGAATACCAGCTTCTGTGGCAACAGCCTTGAAAAACAGTGTTGAACATGATCTAGATGGATATTTTTTTTAATGTCTGTCATTTCCTCAATTCTCTAGATTCCGATAAAGCTGTGAGTCACCAAGATAGAGCGACTTATCGAGCACCAGGATAGTTTCTTTAACACAATGACCAGGACATGAATGTCTTAAGAACTCAGGTTCCAAATGAGAGGTTGTATTGACACGAAAACAATGATACGGTTGGGCACAGACTGGGATCAGCCGAAAGGATAGGACGAGAATTGGCTCTCAATTGCATTTGCATGCGAACCGCAGACATACCGGCGATGAAGAGGACGATGCGATCGGCCGCATCCAACTGGAGTATGGACAGGGGCTGCTGTTTCAGCCATTCAGAGATGGCCGGGCACTCCAGGTTGTGGTACTGTTCCATCACCTGTCGTCATATTAGCCGAGCCGAGAGCCGGTGGTGGCCTCGAGAGCGCACATCGAGTGCCAGGTCAGTGAGACTGTGTCCGGTCGGCGAGTGTCGGCACTGGTATTGCACTCACTCTGGATCTGTGGATCTGAGCGATAGCGGTGTTTGAGTAACGTTGGAGTGAGTGTTGGTTCACAACAGAAGAAGTGATTCAATGATTCACAACTACTTCAGTGCATATTCACTGCTATCGCGTCGACAGACTCGAGCTCTCAGTCAGACTGCTCTCCGCTCACAATCAGACCCACACTCAGAACACTCAGAACACTCAGACTCAGTCTCACTGTTGTGTTGTCTACCAAAACATCGATCCCTTTCTCGCTCCGAGTTTGCCCGCAATTGTCACTCAAGGGATGCCATTAAACATTTGGTGCACTGACTCAACGCTGAGCCAACATTGCCAGCGACAGCCACACTGAAGAGACCAATGGCTTTATGAGCCGCGGCATCACCATGGCGATCCCACCAGCAGCACCAATTAGCTAATCATGCGACACTTTCAACATTAGCATCTAGTCGAGATGGTTAGATTAATTGATCCTTCTCTCGACCAACGCTCAAACTAGTAATTAGGGGCCACTCATGTATCCGATCCGATGATGTGATGACTTGTGGCGAGCAGTTAACTAACCGACTCGAGACTCGGTTGCGAAGGCCCGAAGTGCACCACTGGAGCCGAGGAGAGGCCACTGGTATCGATCGGTTCGTCACTCACTGACTCTTGAGTTGTGAACGTCGACTGAAGCCGACTGTCAACGAGTGAACCGTCAAAACAATCGATGCAATAGTTGTGGCAATACTATCGTCGCTGGAGTTGGAGTAGTGTTGGAGTGGAGTGGATATGTGCTCTGCATTGGCACCAGTGCTACACCTCTTGCAGTTTATTTACCTCGCAATAGGAAACCTGTCAGACAGGTATGGGATGGCTATCGCACACCATATGACTTGAACTGTCACTTCGCCGACAACTTTCCGATCCATTTGGCTGAGCGGCAGTGGCACAGCACAGCCATTGCCATTGCATGCATGCTCATTGCACACTTTTGGTTACTTGATAATGCTCTAGTTTGTCTTCAAACCTGATAACTTATCAGTGATGAGTGATAAGGTTAGATGAGATGCCAGAAGTGCTTACATACCATTAATTTAATGCCACAATCACTGCCAAAATGCGAGTCACGATGTGATCCCTTTGAGTGCACACAACACAACACAAGACAACACCACTGCCAACCTCTCACTGACCACTTCTCTCATCACTGCTCATCCAAACCGAGGCCCGACTGTAGGCCCGCGAATATTATTCTTGTCTCTCGAGTGAAACTGAATCCCATAGTTATGTAGACTCGACTGCCATTTCAATTATATTATTGTTTCGTTTCAGTTCAAACTTAATTGGCTTAACCGGACTGTTCGTAGACCGACTTCAGTGATCGGCTTTTTTCGTGCGAGTCTGCAGTGCAGGAGTGAAACGATCCGAAACAGTCACACAAATAGTGATTCTCTGGTCGATACATTCGATTCAGCCGACTATGTCCTTATAAATATTTGCTCTATTTGTTCCTCTCTAGTTCGCCTTGTTAATTTAGAAGCATACCTATCACAATAAATTATTAAGATTTAGTTTTATTATCATGTCCTGGAGACAGTGCTATATTAAATCTAGGCGAGGTTAGCCTCTAAGGAGTACCCTGGATAGTGGAACAAACTTGGCATAAATCTCATTTTGATGAATCTTACATACTCAAACCGTGTAATTGACCAGGAACATAAACCAATTTGTGTCCACTACTGACCATTGGCTATCGGTGATAACCTATCACATATGTAAGATTCATCAAAATCTTAGATTTATGCCAAGTTTGTTCTACTATCCAGGGTACTCCTTTTTGGCTCTCCACATATAATTTCAAACTAGATCCATTGTTAATTATTATTTAAATACAGAGGACTCTCCCAATAGTTGACCACTTGGTGAACGGGAATTTGGTCAACTATTGAGAAAGTCAACTATTGGGAATACACTATAAACAGGCATACTTTTCATAAACTATTAATATA
>JAQGBE010000533.1:0-17446 GCA_034698225.1 Scheloribates latipes | reverse complement strand
GTGAAATTGGAGTCAAGTGAAAAGCTCACAACACTATACGACACAACACAACACAACAGTGTCTGCCATACAGTTGGGCTGAGTTGAGTCGAGTTGAGTCGCATTTCACTCCCAGACTGATCAGTGATCACACAATTGCAGTCAACCTCTTGTTGTTTACTTCTTTGTCTCCTCTCGTCTGATCCACTGTCACCGACCGCCACACCAGCGATGGCCCAACAGACCAAGTCTTTCAAGCAGAGACGATCTTTCGGTAACCACTGGCCACTGGCCTGACTCGCGACTACCCTTTTGTTTGCCGTTTACTAACCTCTCTATTGTCAGCCCAACGCAAGCAAGACGTCGAGGAGATCAGGAATCTTCACCCGAACAAAGTATGTCTGCTCTTGTCCTGTCCTGTCCCGTGACACCGTTGACCAACACATTTGTCCCACAGATCCCTGTAGTGATCGAGCGATTCCACGGCGAGAAGCAATTGCCTCTATTGGACAGAACCAAGTTCTTAGTGCCCGATCACGTGTCCATTGGAGAGCTGATCAAGATAATTCGGTTTGTTTTGTTTGTCTATTTGTTTGTTAGTTTGTTTGCCAAGTTATCAGTGAAGCTAACGGTGAACCCATTAACCATTGACCAGACGTCGCCTTCAACTGCATCCCAATCAGGCGTTCTTTCTGCTGATAAACCAGCGCTCGATCGCTGCCGTCTCGACCACAATGGGCGAGATTTACGAACGCGAAAGAGTATGTATTGATTGCTCGACTGTGCACTCGTACTGACCATCTGTTTGTTGAGGACGAGGACGGCTTCTTGTATATGGTGTACGCCTCCCAAGAAGTGTTCGGTTGATTTGGCCGCTGTCTGGTTGTGCGACACATCTTCGCATGGATGCAGTCTTCGTGTAGTTAACTCTGAAGGTGTATATAAGTGTATTATAATCATCTGAGGCGATAATGTCTGTTCATATCTTATGCCAAAAAATGTTTGATCCAAACCATAAATAGTCAGACCTAATGATTGAATACAACTCAATAGTTCAGAATTCACTGATATTAAGATTTTTCTCCGATTTGTTTGTCTCGTTTTGAAAGCATAACCAGACGTAAGAAATGCACACTAATTGTTAATTATTGATAACATCTTTTCAGTTGAATGTAAAATAAAGTTCGCTTAAAATAATTTATTCAAACAATTAATTGAGACAATAGTCAGTCCGAGTGAGAGCCGTAGCCTTTAATCGCTGTCCAGTTGCTAGTACTGAGCACTTTGTCTCTGCTGATGGCCAAACAGATCTGTTTGTGCTTCTTAAGGGACTCACATACAGAAAAACTGCTCTTCAGATAGCCTTTTGGGACACGAACTTCAAAGTCTTGTTTGGTTTCAACGTTTTTGTTCGAAACTTCTGACGACGAGTTGGAACAGTCAGAAGAGAGACCCAAAAGATGTTGGACTGACTCGCATTCAGTCCTTTGTCTCTTCTTTTTCTTCGACTTTTTAGCAATCATTTCATTTGTTTCGCTGCGATCGTTGCCATTGTTGACCACACAATCCATTTCATCATTCAATTTGCGTTTCTTATGTTTCTTCGATTTCTTCATTTCTTTAACGTCTGATTCCATTTGATTGCAATTAAATTCTAAAACAGATTCTTGTTCTTCGTCTTCGACTGATCTCTTGTTCGGACTGTCATCAGTGGTGCCTTCGATGGTTAGCACTTCAGGCTGTGGTTCGTCTTTAGTGTCACTATTTGTGAGGCTATTGTCGAACAAATGGCACTTAATTTTCAATTTGTCTAATTTTGATTTAAAATATTCGTTTATATTTTTGCTGCTCTCGAATGTATTGACCGAATGGTTGTCATCGTTGGTCGACTCGATTGAATTGTTGGCCGCATTGGTCTCATTCTTAACAGATTTGCTGGTCTTTGGAAATATTGAGTTCAAGTCCTTTTGCGAACATTGGCTTAAGTTTTTAGATCTGATCAGTTTGTGGTATCTGTGAAATGAGGCAGGCATTAGCTATTAGCCAGATATTAGTCTTGTCAGTCGGTCCCAACTCACGTCAACTTATTTTTGAACTTCTTAGAGACCTCTTCCAGATTAGAGACAGCTATTTGTTTCTTCGGAGACCCGTTGTTGTGGTGAACGGCCAGATCTGCCAAAAGGCGTTCGTAATCTGCATTCTTGTCGATCCAGACCTCTCCCGTCGGCTTATATCCCAGACCTTGATTACAATCACAATTACAATTATGTACAATTAGGTGCTAATAGAATATAGACCTCTGCTCTCGCAATTGACCCCGACTTTGATGTTTTGAGTGATGCCATTGGTGTCCCTCCCGAGACCCATCCCTTCCTTCCATCCCATCGATTCCAGAAGTTTTTGACCGAATTTATTTTTATCTGAGACACGACAGAGAGAGACATATTGTAAATACGAGACCGCATTTATCCCAATCAAAACCTCATGGCTGATACCTTCGGACCAGTATTTGCCTCTTGGATTGCTAGACCAGACGGTCTTCCTCTTGGGTTCGGCCAGCATTTGCTCGACAAGTCGTACGGCGTGTCCACACTATTGTCCACACTATCCACGAATTGGCGACCACTCGCACACTGACAGTCAGTTCCGTCCACTCTATACGGCCCGCAAAGTGAGTCCCTCTGAGAGGAGGAGTGCACTCATCGCAGCTCTGTTTGTGTCGTATAGACTGGAATGCATTTAAAGCCAAGCCATGTGCGCCCTATGGCAACACTCAACCATTTATATCCAGGTATGCGTTGCCAAACAACTCTCTAATTGCATTATTTCACCTTTTTATTGAGGTGAAGTCCAGTAAAAAGTAGTGACAATTGTATAAAAATTACATTTTATACCATAGCATAGCATTATGTGTACAGTCATTAACTTAAAGAGTGGCAGATTCTAAGGTTCAAACTGTGTTAGTCTCATTAAAAATTCATTGGTTCAGGTTGTATGAACATGTTCATATGTTCATACGTTCATATGTTAGGTTAGTTTTGATCGAATTATTCTGTTGTCAACTGTGATGCTGTGCTCGATCAATGATCAGTCAGTCACTGCTCCCAAATAATATAGGATTAGACGAAAGATAGTGCCCATCGTATTATAATATTTTCTTTAGAGTCGAATTTGACCAAGATAAAAAATTATTAAAGTTTTTCTTTTGCAAATATACTATGCGCCTTGGTGCTGTGAACATTTTTTATATCTCGGATTTTCGATACGTCGAACGGTCTGACCTCCAGAGCCAAAAAGGAATTTTTTTTATTGGTACAAACTAGCAAGCAGATCTTCTCCAAACAGGCAAAAATAGGGGTCTTGTATTTCCTAAAATATATTACCATTTTCATTGATTGTACATTGAGTTACATTGATTCATTAACTACACCTAAGATGATGATAATTGAAAGGATATTCGTTGATAGGATTCTACCGATTTTCTTAATACCAATTTCAGTGCTCAATTCCCCATTGAATAACATTGGACAAGATTTTTTTGGTAACCTAACTTTAGGCTGACCTTGCTCAAGATATGAAAATCCATGTGCTTTTTATCGCAGGTCACACATATAATCAAGATTATCTAGGGAAAATTCGAACAATTCCCTTGATTACTTTTATTGTAAAAATTATAATGCAGTGAACCGTCTTTCGTCTAACGCTATCCTTTTATAAAACTATTTTGATTTAAAAAAATTCAGTGAAAAGGTTAAAACTGGGATTGACAAGCGATAATGGCAGTGAACTTTCAGCACTAAGGCTCACATTGTTGTGAGGGTTTGTGATGCTTACAAATGTGATGATACAGTCAGTGAATTCGAGAGTTTGCAAGTGACCAGTGGCCAACTTGGTGGCCAACTAATGGCCAACAATTCGCAGTCAACTATTGGCTAAATTGTCGCCGAAAATCTAACGAACGGCTTAAACCTGATGTAATTAAGCTTAATTTAACTGGATTTAGCCGAAAAATGGCGGTAGCAGCAAATTTGTTTGACCATTTGCATACCCCTGGTAAAAGTGTGACACTTGCCCTTCCAATTGCCTTCACTGAATAGGCATGTGCTGGCAATACAGGTGATACATACGGTGTACATACGCTGGCAATTATTGCCAATATGTATGTATTTATTGGCATTGCCGCGCAAGTTGTGGTCGCAGTTGTGGTGCAAACACTGCAAACATTGCAAGTTTGTTGAGTCGAATGCGATTAATGGAAACAATTTTTGTAAATCATTTGTTTTTATTTTTAAACTGTAGACTAGTTTTCAGTCGTATATGACTCGACTAGAACTCAATTACTCCTATAAAACAAGAGACGCAAAGCCGTCAGACAATTGAGTTTTGCACTAATTTTGCTAAAATAGGTCCCGAAGTGAGAAAACGAGTGATCCATAGAGGATGTGATATAGTATTGGCGACAATCATATCAGGCAGAAGTGGTTCTGACTACTGAACGGGTGGTGATTGGGTTGCTTGGGTCAACTGTCGTGATGACCTTGCGCATCTCTCTATAAATTGTTTCGTATAAGCAATCATATTATAAATATATCTCTGTTTGTTTGAATTGCAATGAAATCGATTACACAATGATTTTTACTTTTTCAGTACATTATCGGTAATATCGGTATTGCAGTCATTGATATGTAATTGTATGTAATGTTCGACTGTTTGCCTCTTTCTCTATAAAGTAGTGCAGACACAGACAGAACAGTAGAAAAGTGCTCGAATCGATTAATATTACCATATCATGATATATCTCATATATCCCAAGCTATAGCTGTAGCTGTAGCTCACACCTGAGCACACCTTTCGGCCGATCAGATGACCGGTGCGGTCAGGTTTGGCAGTTACCCGCCGGGGATGACCAGTATGGCACTCAGAATGTCCTCTAGTTTGAGCCCAATATGCCATCGGCTTTGTTCACTGACCACTGGCCACTGGTGGCCATCCCCGGCGGGCATTGGTCACAAACTATAGTTGAAACATACAATTCAACGTCAAATGTCACGACAATTGTCATAATCTCATAATTGCTTTATTAATAAATGGTTTGTAATTCAGAGTATTTTCTAAGACCCGAATCAATAGATATTCTGTACATCATATCTAAACCCAATGTATATCACATGGAATCGGAAACTGAGAGTCATTTCCAATGAAAATAATGTTTAATGTAATGATGTCTCGAATCTAATGAATCACAAATCGTTTAAATAAAACTAAATCATTACAAATATCATGATTGAGAGGCACACAGTTTTGCTGGATTATTGTAAGCTTTAGACACCGTTCGTCTGATCGCATGTCACGTCAAGTTATGTCTGGTGTCTAATGACAGCCTCCCAGCGCCGGTCAACACTCCGATCGATTCGAGTCCGGTCTGACTCTTCATAGCTCATGTCTGACAGATCTGATTGTTTAGTAGTTTTAAGTTCAGTCGAACTCAACAACAAATGTCTCAAAATATTTGAAAAATTAAATGAATTGACGATCGAATCAATGGATATATTATATAAGACTTGTCTCGATATTTACACAATATATATGAAGTTATTATGGATTATCACAGTTTAGATTAGATTTGCTGACAGTTTCCTAATTGTTAACGACTTCAGTAATCAGTCGTTTATTGCAATAGACTTCAGTACCGAGAACTTGAGGAGCGGCCACATTCTGGTGGTCGACACCTCTGTCGACACCTCTCCGGTCATCACTAAAGACAGGACCGGATATTAATACCTCTGAACGCTTGGCTCATAGGCTTTATGTGGTAGTCAGTGGCCAGAGTTAACTGCGATACACAACCGATGAATCCGCTTCGGTATAAGTTGCTGGTCTGCACCGGACTGTCCTCCACTCCTCCTGCGGTCCACCAAAAAGATCATTCAATCTGTTCAATAAGTATCACTCCGTTTACCCAAATATAGACTAGTCTTGGTGTTCAACTGAATTTTACGGCCGGGTGAGGCAGCCCTGCAGCTCACGTCGCGGTCCACTCTGACCGACGCCTCTCTCTTATAGCGAGTGATTTCGATGGTATGCCATAAGCCGTCATCGATTCGCGTAGAATTGCATCGCGTCTGCACTTCACCCGAGCCTACAATCATTTGATATTTGCGTCATCTCACGAATCAGCAGATAATTAAGTCGCGAATTAATTACCAAGGTTATAGGCAAGTAAGATATGACCGTCGCTCAACCCGATCGAAAACCAATCGGTAAATCGGGACGAGTCCCGTCTCCCCGTCCAGAAGATCACTCCATGAGGACTGAAGTGAAGAGAAAGTTTAGAATCTGTGATAATCTATGCATTGATTGCTTACCTGAAGGCACGTAACCTTAAATGAACACTAGTTTTGGTTCCGCCAACTCTTTTCATAATATTTTCATCGGTGAACTCGAAATAACTGTTCCCATAGAACATCGGACTCGAGTTCAGTTCATCGAAGCCTACGATCGATAGAAATGTTTAGATTTGGTATCAATCAAGAGATGGAATCGACTCTTGAGAGTGCGTTATCTGCATAATAATTGGTGACCACTGATCAGTGGAAGTGATCACTGACTGGCAAACGCCACTCATCTCGGCTCAACTAAGTTATACATAACCAGCACATATCACATATCTCTTTGCTCTTCACTTTCACTCTCGAATTGATTTCATTTGCCATTTAAAGAAATGTTTGGTTCAATTGGTTTTTTTGATGACAATTTGGATCGACTTTCAAACGGAGGACAATAAATGTGAGAATATGTTTGATCTATGATTGAAAACTCTTAAGAAATGTCGATATATTGGCGATCGTGTTGTGATAAATATAATGATGGATGCGATCAATAAAAGCGCTATTCATTGAAACGGTTCAGAGCTCTCGAAAGGGTCTCAAGAGTTGGAGTGAGATATAGGAAAAGTATTAGAGGCGAGTATTAGAGGCCTCACCGCAAGTATAGAGCATTCGGTGCCGTAATAGTAATACCTTTCTCACAATTGGTGCCGAAAGACTTGAGCGGACAGTGACAGACGTACTGCTCGAGTCGGGGCTCACAGCGCCCGCCCTTCATGCAGGGCTCGGAGTTGCAGGCGTGCGGACAGTCCATGACATTGACCCCCGACAAGGCCTCGTCTAAAAGCAGGAGCGGACGGCTGTTCACAACTACCGATTGGATGCAACCGGTAAACAGGTTTGTGGCGAAGGCGTTGCGCTGAACGTCTTTGAAGTCGGCGATACCTCCGATGAATAGATTCAGTGACAGCGATAACTGCGAAAAGGCTCCCAACGAGTCGGACGCGACCGCCGTCTGGTCGTCCACTTGGAGTAGGCCTTGCCTTCCAGTCCGCGACATCACTACTGTATGCCATTCGTTCATCGCTATCGGTTCCCGACTCCTTCACCGAGATATAGTCCAATGATATAGTCTTATGTGAGATGAGACCAGTCGTATGTGACCTCATACCTGATCACTCCGGGTCCCGATCCCAGATCAAAGCGGAATTCGACGAAACCAT
The DNA here is from genome assembly GCA_034698225.1 of Scheloribates latipes. Taxonomy (NCBI): domain Eukaryota; kingdom Metazoa; phylum Arthropoda; class Arachnida; order Sarcoptiformes; family Scheloribatidae; genus Scheloribates; species Scheloribates pallidulus. The sequence continues at coordinate 9,918 of JAQGBE010000533.1, read as the reverse complement.
AGACCAGACTAAGAGATATGAAGTCTCCGCTGCCGTCCATTCGATTGCCGTTATAAAGGAAGAGGCCGTTCGGCGAACGGGCCTTAAAGACGATCTTGATTTCGATGAACGACAGAGATGTGTGTCCCAGGCCTGGGAACTGAAGATATGACGACCCGTTGAACGACGGAATTGTGAAATCGGTTTCTGTCGGATTCAAATGCAGCCAAAGGTTAAGGTTTGGGTCTAGGATTAGGTCAGTAATTATCGATACAATGAGTTAGTGATGTGATTACTAATCACTGATTAGGATTTAATCAATACTAGGCAATTGAGAAAGGCTATCGCTATCGCTGGCTTGAAAATTATGCAAGAACATTTCACTGGCAAAATTCTTTGATGAGTTTATTAAACAGATTGTGGACATGTCTGATAACAACTCGAACTGGAACTCAAAACTCAACTCTACTAGAAGAGTGTTGTCCTAACTGTGCGACTGTGTGTCTCGATATTAAGACGAATGGTTTGGACTTCGGTGCTAATACTCCCTAATCGTGATAAACATGGAAACAATACAAACCTATTTCGCAATAGTCTCCGACAAAACCTGTGAATGAAATCAAATTAAAGTTAACACCAAAACAGTGCAAAAGATTAGTGTTGACGTCCGGGTTAGGCCTAGATTGTCGAGGTTTGCTGTTTATGGCCAATGTCTAGGCGAGGAGTAAACCTCGACATTGTAATGCTCAGGGCATATTTGGTGGGAAATATAAAGAAGGGAAATGCAATATAACTCGTGGGTCAAGGCTTGTCAGCAGATATTCCCAATTTTCAGTCACCATTCAAACCTCAAGTGAATTGATGGCAACCCTTGTATGAGAGTAAGAGAGGACTCACCCAAAGGACACAAACAAATGCCTCTGTCGGGCGAAACGGCCACACATTGTCCGTCGTTCAGACACGACATTTTGCTGCACACATCCGAACTGCACATCTCTGTCATAAGAAATAAATGATAAGATAATTCATATTTCAATCGATGCCAACATAGTCCAGCTTCTAAGACTGTGCCTGAGCCTGAGCCGAGTCAAATTAGATCAAATTATAAAATATTATTGATTGGCTGTCGAAAGCCATCGGAATTTGAAAATTCGGTGAAGAACCGGAATTTCGAATTTTTCAGTCAGTTTGACTTTTTTCAGCCTAAATTAGTATCTGTTCAGATAGAATCTACATTCATAGATTCATCTGTTCATCTGATTGAATTATGATGAATCATTCATAGATGCTCATAGATCTGGTGATTAAATGTGAAACTTGGTCATAATTGACATAATTGACATGTTCAGTTGAAGCTATTCTTTGTGGCGTGAAGTGAGTTCACTGTTTTGTGAATCACTAACCCTTTATTTCGTGAACTCATCGAAATCACTGTTTAAGCACTGTATTGGCATCTGATTGACACACCTGGCCAACCATCATCATCATCATCATCCAATTCAACTTGCTCAAATCTTAACAAAGATCTATAACTCAGATATACACGTATGATGCTCATGGAATGTGAGCAATGTCAATTGAGTTAAATTAATTTATAAAGATGTGGCGACGGCTTAGTTCATCTCAACTAGTATTGTGCGGCGCAAGAGAGGAAAGGCATACCTATGTCGACGCCATCGATGGTATCGCCCCTATTGTCCGACCGAAAGTCATACGTCCTGTCATTGATCTGAAGCGCGCGAACACATCCGACGAAACCACTGCTTGAATGAACTCTTTTGGCGATTTGCGACACATTCGGAGATCCGCCCAAAAAGGTCTCCAATCGGAAAGTGATTCTCGAAAAGAGGCCTTTAGATTGTCCCGATATTTGTTGAGCCTGGTTGAGCTGCATCCACGCAGTCCAGCCGTCCCTATAGATGGTCAGTGTGTTCCACGAGTTGAGAACCACCGGCAGATCGCTTCGGATCACTCCCTCACCCATTCCGCAGTCGAACCTGCAATCGGAGCCAATTGTAGATACAATACAATACAACTCAAGTGTCAAACAATGCTCTCAATGTCTCTCAATTTGTCTACCATTTTATGACTATTCTATCGGTTAGTTTGTTTCGATCGGCTACTCGAGTCCCAAACTCTTACTCTTGTAACAGATTAGCGGAATAGGAAAGAACAAGAAATAGCAAATCTCTCCTTTGTATCGATTTTAACTCTTGTGTTTTCCGTCATTTTCCTACTAAATCCAGTTAAATTAAGCTTAATTACTTCCGATTTTGGCCCATCTTTCGATTTTAGGCTTATTTCGCCGTTAATTTAGTTAATTTAACTTTAATTAAGCTTAATTGTTGCTAAATCCAGTTTAAATCACGATTTAAACTGGTATTTTTATTCTCATTTTCAATGTCATTTTGAAAACCCCTGGAATCCTCCCTAGAACCAGGAAAGTTTTAACATTGTTTCATATGGGAAAGGCAAAAATCCCATCATTGGGACTGAAGTCATTCGGCTAAAGTCATTTAGTCTGTTCTGTAAGTTATATGGCATCCAATTGTCTATATTTATAGTCTGATAGGAATGCAAATGAAGTCAAATTAATTTGGTTGCTATAGCAAACAATTTTACTCATCTATTGGTAATTCAATTAATAATTAAATGCTATTTATAGACACAAAACGAGAGTATTGTCTATTGTTTTGCGGAAAACCTGTGAAAGCAATTAAGAATTGCATTATTGATAGCAATCAATAGAGACCTGAATTCAGCGAATCCTTGATTTATGATCAGAGCAATGAAGTCTCCCTCAAGAGTCTGCTGTTCGCCGCTATACAGCAGAACTCCGTTGTAGTGCTCGGGTCTGAACTCAATGTTGATTTGCATTGATCTGTGAGCGTCTCTCAGAGTCGGAAGAGCTAAATAAGACGTTCCTCTGAAGCGTGGAAAACGTATTTCGACGGCTGTTCGCAAATGACACCCAAATGAGACACAAACGAAAGGCACGTCGAGTGTCGAACAAACTCACGCTTCTCGCAGAAGAAGCCGCCCCTTCCGAGCGGACACCGGCACCGAATGCGTCGGTCGCGGTGCGTCTCATCCAGGATGCAGACGCCGCCGGCCTCGCACTCGACCTCTCGGCACGAGTAGTGCACCGGTTTGTCGGCCGCCGTCAACGCTTCCAACTCGTCTTCGCTGGTGTCGAACAACACGTCGTGAATGTGTGAGTGCTTTGACATAAATTGTTTGCTTCGTAACACCTTTTTAAGGGTTTTCGTTGAATTAGATTCCGATAAATGATTTTCTGGAATAAATTGGATATAAAACTCAATTAAGTGTTTGTCGCGAAACATATCACACATTGAGTCGAAGTTAAGCCAACCGTTGAAAAGACACTTCACTGCAAAGCATTCAATCGACGACTCTTTCGGTTGGAATTCACTACAAAATAGGAGTCGAGAGTCGAGTCGAGACATACCAGTGATCGACCGAAACCCGTATTGACTGTCAAACTCTAAAATTGATAGCGAATCCAGTGTTGTATATTGTATAAGAGCACCTAGCTGCTCAAACAGACAGATGGTTAGCTGTGCTCAGTGCCACCGTTGAGCCTAACTTGATTTGCTATTGGCCTTTGAAATAATGGCCTGTCTTATCATTGCTATCTCTGTTTATATTTAGCCAAAATAACCAAAACGGTGTTAGAAATATACCGTGTTTTTTGGATGATTTTTCGCGGGAAATGCAAAAAATTTGACTGTTTTTGGACCGCTGCTATATAGTGCGGGGATTCTACGAGTGCGGGGATTAGACGAGTTAATTTTCTGAAAAGTAATTTAATTTTTATGAATAACTATTCATATAAACAATGGTATCCAGATTCAAATGAAGACCAATATCTTCGATCATATCGATGAGTTCCTCGGGAAACACTATCTTTGAAATTAAAAAGTGCAGGGATGAGGAACCTGGTACCTTGTCAGAGGGGGTATCGTGTTGCCTTGAAGTCTTTGAAAGGCTAAAAATGGGTAAAGGGCGTGGAATTTGGTAATTTTTTGTCCAAACAAAACCATAAAACAGACCCTAATTGAGAGAGTGGAAAGGTTATTTTTCCCGAAATCTAAGGACGATTTACCAAAGGGGTATCGAGTTTCGCCAGCAAAAATCACAAATTTAGCCTATTTCAACTAGATTAATCTCTCCCCCTAATATTTATCGGCTAGATGACCTAATTGTGTATCTAAATGTGAGGTAGGGCCAATTAGTTTTTTCGATTTTCCGCCCTGAAGCGAGATACCAGCGGGTATTTTACCAAGTCTGAAAAAGTGCTTTGTATTTAGAGTTTCTAACATTTTTTGATGCGGGAATTCAACGAGTGCGGGGATTCTACGAAATGTTTTTCATTGGAAAGCACATCTTGAGGTGCGGGGATTGTACGAGGGCCAAAGGGTGCGAAAAATCATCCAAAAAACACGGTATGTGATTGGTGGCTTGGCCAGATTATCTAATACATTCAATTGGGTGGCCACTCGTGAGTCATAATTAACGTGAAGCCAATGTTTCAATTAAATAGCGATCAAACAATCAGACAATTATTGATCCAAATCGAGTTGTGAGTGGCGTTTTGACTACAGAGTGTAGATGATCTAGCTGATTAGCTGATTAGGACAACAAACGACAGGCAAGAGTTGCATTGGATGGCGTGTGGCGTGAGGGCAGAGCACAAGAGCACTGGCCAAGATCAATTAATTGGTTGTGATGGGTGTGCCTCACATTTGTGCCGTTTTATTAGTTTCATATCAGTGTTGAACTATAAGTTCGCAAAAACGGACGATTCGGACGTATTATTGACACCTATTATAGAGATAATGACATTCGGACTGCGATGTAATCGGCGCTCATTTGCTTGATATACCGTGTTTTTTGGATGATTTTTCGCACCCTTTGGAACTCGTAGAATCCCCGCACCCCAAGATGTGCTTTCCAATGAAAAACATTTCGTAGAATCCCCGCACTCGAAGAATTCCCGCACCAAAAAATGTCATAAACTGTAATTACAAAGCACTTTTCAGATATGCGATTCAGGGGAGTCTCATAGAATAACCCCTGGTATCTCGCTTTAGGGTGGAAAATCGAAAAAATAATTGGCCATGCCCCCATTTAGATACTCAATTAGGTCATTTAGCTGATAAAAGTTTGGGTAGAGATAATCTAGGTAAATTAGGCTGAATTTGTGGTCTTTGCTGGAGAGGCCCCCTGGTAAATCGCCCTTAGGATTAGATTTCGGGAAAAATGACCCTCCCACTCTCTCTCAATTAGGACCTGTTTTGTGGTGGTTTGGGGGTAATATTACCGAATTCCATCCCCTTCACTCATTTCTAGCCTTTCAAGGCCACACGATACCCGCTGCTAAGGTACCAGGTTCCGCATCCCTGCACTTTTTAGTGTTCAGTGATAGTGTTTCCTGACGAAATCATGGATATGATCGCAAATATATGCTTTAATTTGAATCTGAATACGATTGTTTCAATTAATAGTGATTCATAAAATTTAAAGTACTTTCCAGAAAATTAACTCGTATAATCCCCGCACTCGTAGAATTCTCGCACTATATAGCAGCGGTCCAAAAACAGTCAAATTTTTTGCAATTCCCGCGAAAAATCATCCAAAAAACACGGCATATGACAGCAAATGCTTTGTATTAGAGAAAAGTTTATTAGTTTTGCAATAAATAATGAAATAATAGTTAAAATATAAAAGAATCTGACAATTAATCTAATATTATTTAATTGAGAAAAATACAATTTCTCGTAAACTTTTGTCTAAACTTAAGATCCTTGTCCTAGATATACAAAGAAGGGTCTCACAGCTCACAAGAATGCAGAGAAGATTATCGCTATTATAATCTAGCAGTGTTGGACTCAAACTATTGTGCGCTTCTAATGTGGGCCTAAATTATTGTCGTTAACTTGGTAACTAATTAATTACCATGATACTAACATGATATTGCATTTAGCAGACCAATTTGTTCATGATTCTACACTTATCTAAGTTAATCTATAGATGGCTATAGAGGACTACGATTAGATAAAAATGAGAGCTAATTGAATGGCAGTGAGAGAGTGTTGTTGTGGACTGTAGTGACCCAACTCCTAATGGAAGCCAATTTGTTGAACGATTTCAAAGAACAAATTCGTATATAATTCTTGAATCGATGAGAATTTCAAAAATACTTTGTTTGCGACTGAAATGCGATTTACGAGGAATGAGGAGAAGATTATAACCATTATGTGAGGGCCGGTGGGAATCGATTGCTTTACCAACTCTTCATATCGTTTGTCATCACAACTCTTCACTAATATTCACAAAACAACTTATGGGCAGAACTGATGGCAAACTGATTCTCTAAAGGGTCTCTATTTCTGTCATTAGAGCGATATATATGTTTGCAAAATGTCATTTAAGGAGATTTTCCAGAATCTGTCGACAATTGGTTGACATTTGAAAAAAGGCAAGAATTATATGAAATGAATTCCATGTCATTGAAAGCAGAATTGGAAAAATTCTTCAATTTAACGAATTTTTATGGCAATTCTTTTGCAGTGATTAACAGAGAATGCACTCAAATCTGTTTCGTCCAGACATTCCAACCTCTTATTAGATGTGATAATTATAATTATAAGCCATTATTCGAGTGTCAAATGTCAACAGTGGTATCCAAAAGGTGTAAAGTACTTACCGACACAACTGTAGCCATTGGTGTGAAGAACGAATCCCTTATTGCAGGCGCACTCGAAGGTGCCGTCGTGGAGGTCGAAGCAGAGCTGCTGACACGGACCGGTCGTCCGACACTCGCCTGAAACCAATTGACGTATAATCGGGTCAATTGTGGTGAACAACAAAACAACTATCGGTTCACTGCTATGAGCAGTGAGTCAGTGACTGCTCTTTAATTGGAAACGATATTGAATTAGTGATCGAGAGTGTGGTCACTGGTCAGTGAATGCAGTGCTAGTGGTGTGACATCACTGCCGACGATATATAATATTATTCCGGATTACACCGCATAAAGAATAAAATAAGTTATTCTCCATTCGTTACTCACATCAAAATAAAACTTCTAGTCATGAATCGCGACTTTATTGAAGCATTTCCTCTACAAGTCTGACATAAAAACAATAGACAAACAATAGCCGCTCACTCGCTCTCATCTCATCTCATCTCATGTCTCACGAAATCCATTTCACTAATCAATCTATTTTAAGTCCGACTAATTAATAGTTGGTCCAATTAATATGTTGATATTCAATCAACTTGTAACCTGATTTTGTTCTAATCTTATCTTCTGGCTGATCAAATCTGGAAGAATATTGTCGTAGAATAATGTAAAATGCGAAACGTGAGACTCTATTTGGGACTAGGATGTTGTGCTCGATCACAATGATGCCACAAAGTGGTGGGTCATTGCATACGCCCATCTCTGGTCACTTACGACCAGTAATGTGGGCTTAACTGCATTTGCATTCACTTACAGATAATTATCTATCAATTCTAGTAAATATTGTGAATATGGTGTACAGAATATCCGATAGATATTAATGAAGCGATAAATCGATAGAAACTAAGTTAAGAAGTGGTGAAAACATATTGAGTTCGCCAGACATACCCTGGAAAGCGGCCTCAAAGATGACCTCTGCCTGAGAGGTGGCGGTGACTACAGCTGTGAGCAAAGCATTTAAGACAATGGTATTCCAGAAGCAGATAATGAAGACTCGGTTGAGAGACATATTCGCAGCCATTTTCGAGACGAGAATCGCCTCTCAAAGCATTGCACGGAATATGCGGTTCAGTGTATGTCGTCCTCCACTCACTGGGTCTGAGCACTGAGCAGCCGAGCCATCGATCGGAGTGTCTTTGGGTTCACCGCTTGGCAACCGTCGAGTCTAAGCCATGCTTACAATTATTAGGTCTATTGAGTGGACCGGAGGCTCGTCTGGGCTCAGCTCAACGCACACCACAGCACAGCACAGCTCACCACCGCTTCCAATAGACTCTATTAGACTCGCATTGAAAGCGATGCCAATTATTCTAATGCCGAGCGAAACGACTTTCGATTGTATCTCAATGTTTGACCGATCAGTCCAATTGAATTGAGTCGAATTGAATTGGATTGACCACCGATTCAGACCTCGATTCAGACCTCGATAATAAACTTTGTGGTTTGCAGTCAACTCAACACTTGATGGTTGTTCAGCGCTGTTATGAGCCTTAAGTTATGAACAATTAATAAGCAATAATTGACATAATTAATAGTCGATTGTCTGCCAGCGATCTCTCGGCTAATGTCGGCAATGATTATCATTTTGATTATAGCTTTCATTTTCACTCAATTATCGCTTTTCTCTTCTCTTCTCTTCTCTAATCGAGATTTATTAGCGATTCGTCGGAAGGACTTCAGAGCGAGTGATGAGTTGAGAGCAAACTTTTATTAGATTAGGTGAGTCTCAGGTCTGACTCAAACCTGAATGAACTCCACGTTAGCGGACATTCAGATGCGATCCCAATCCTCGCATAAAGACGTGTCCACTATATTCTTCATTATCTGTGACCGCCGAAGAACACCATTGGACTAGTGATCGCTCATCACTTAATATATTGGCGCACATATCCATATTCTTGTATAATTGAACATGCTCCTCTTGTTAAAAAGCACTCAAAAAACAGCACAACCGGAATAATTTTGTTCTAATACATCCAGAAATTGGTCTGACTTATTAATAATCAACTCAAAACACGGACATTTATCTGGGCATAAAAAGCATATATATTTTTTTGCATGAAAAGCCAAAATATGATTATCATCTCTATCTCAAAGAGGCTTTTCATATATGTAGAATATGTAAAACGCAGAACTTTTCATAGATTATTCGCTCAAAAAATCTCGGATTCCTGGTATTTGAAATAACCAGAATGTCAAAATCGACAATTTCTACAATTTATGATAGTTAAATGATAGAGATCAGTAGAATTTCACCAGGAATACTCAATTTGTTGATCAATCACCATGTTTATATTAATTGTCTATGAGAATTACGTCTGTTTATAGTGTATTCCCAATAGTTGCTTTCTCAATAGTTTACCAAATTCCGGTGCACCAAGTGGTCAACTATTGGGGGAGTCCTCGGTATTTATTGAATTTTTCCTCTCATCGCATAATATATACCGATCCCACTTACATAGAATTACTGCACTGGTATAGTCAATAATACAATTGGTGTATATTTCGTTCGGAGATTTTGAATATCTCTTCAACCATAGTCGAAGATGAAGATCACTCAAATCGGTTGTTCTAATCAAAAGTAGTTCTAAAATCAGTGAAATCGCCAAAGACTTAATGATCGATATCGAGCTCAATGAATGACTTGACTTTTGATTCAATAACGCAAGAATTTGAGTGAAAATTAACGAAAAATATGTCAATTTTGACACATTTTGTGCAATAACTTAAGATTGGAACAACCGATTTGAGTGATCTTGGTGTCGATTTGAAGATTGACTCTTTCTCTTTTAGATGCTTCCAAAACATTTTTGCGCCACCTGGCGGTTTGGCCTGTAACTATGACCTTTGCGTTTGTCCCGTTATTTTGATCTTCCCATAGGTGCATTATAATTTTTTTCTCTAATAAAAATTTTCCAAACATTGAAGTTTATTATGCTTTTTACAGAATTGAAATCCGAGCTATGGTTGAGAGATATTCAAAATCTCCGAGCGAAATATATTATTGACTATACTATTAATTGTAAGTGAAATTGGGAAAATTCCTTGCTCACAAATATTACACTTTATCAAAAACTTAAATACAATTACAATAATAAACAAAAGAGAGAAGAGAGAGAAGAGAGAGAAGAGAGAGAAGAGAGAGAAGAGAGAGAAGAGAGAGAAGAGAG
>JAQGBE010000532.1:0-17449 GCA_034698225.1 Scheloribates latipes | reverse complement strand
GAGAGAGAGAGAGAGAGAGAGAGAGAGAGAGAGAGAGAGAGAGAGAGAGAACAGCCTTTCATTAATCAATATTGAATTACTCGGAGTTATTATAAATCGGATATCATTTCTCATTAGCAGTTAATTAACAAGATCAACTGACTCCTGTAATTATAACACAATTGACAAGATATCGCATAACAGACTTAATTACGTGAAATTAGTTCATTGACCGGATGTTTGAATTAATAAAGCGCTAACAGTTTAGCAACACTTCACTCGAGTTATGGCCAAAAGTTAGAAGTTCTAACTTAGAACTGATAAATAACTTGACTTTGGCTGCCATTCAATTGTACGGAACTCTCATTTAATGGCCGTTTCCTTCAATAAAATCAAATCATTTCTCAGTCCAGGCGTTCACTCGAACCAAGAAATCTAATTCATTTGAATTGTTTTTTATTATTTCTCTTCAATCCTATAAAAGATTTCTTTGATATAATGAAAGCGCTATTATATCAGAGTTAACCCAATTCTGCCAAAAAATATCGACACATTTGGAGATTTCGTTTCGATTTCTATAACGACATCTCTTTGTAATACTCGTCTGAATTCCCGGTTTTAATGGAATTGTTTTCGTTGCTCACAATTACATTAATTTTGAGCAAAATTACTCCTATATTATCGTTAAGTCTATTTGAAGAGATGATATGAAAATCTACAATAAAAAGATTTCAATCCCTTGTCCATATTTGACAAGCTATATCTCGCTAATAGACCAGTTATTTATGCAAGCTTCAAAATTCATTATTTATTCGTCAACATCAACGTAGACATAATCCAAGCGACATAAGGGAAATGCAAATTCGTTGGCAAGAAATACACGTTTCGCTACATTAGCATCAAAAATATTTGCCCACACATTGGGAGCAAAACTAAATAACTTGTTTGCTTTGATCACTCGATTATCGTGATAACAAAGTATAAAGAATTCGAAAAAATTGAACCAATAAAGACATTTGATGACAAAAATAGTTGCAATTATCATCAGAAGAAGTCTATACTTGATCTCAGATCCAGTGATACCAAACTTGATCGACAATCGGAATCAAAAATTGAATTTCGAATCTCTTATCTAATAAATCAATTTCCCACATCATTTGTATTCATAAATTGTCTAAAATATAGTTCCGTCAGTCAAATGGATGCCGAAATCCAATCAGAGCTCGAACGGCGGCGGCAATGGTCTGAAGAGGACGTCAAAGTCGAGTCACTTATGTCTTCACTTACCATCGATCGCTTCATTGATATCAAATTTGCCATAAATAGTTGGCTCACATAAGCCATTGCCGGCCTTTCAGTGGCTGTTTCTCTCTATAAGTGATTTATTGTTGATTTGAAGAATTTAATGTTGAGTATCGGCACTTGGATTGAAAGCCTCATTTGTTTTTGAAAGCGATTCGAACGGACAGCACATTATCGCTTGCAATGCCTGACAAGTGCTGAACCGAATATTCGTCAAACTTTCATACTTTTCGACAATTATTCAAGTATTGACTCAAAGAAAGTCTCGTTTGTATTCATTCTGAAGATATATTACATCAAAATTCTGATTCATAGCGAATATTGCGATAAAATTATTGGCTTTTTATTTGATAAATGACTCCAATTTTCATATAAATTCGGTTCTCAAAAGAGACGGATCTCTAGTTTGAATGATATGAATATACAGTCGAATCACTGCCTCTAATAATATTTTATAGTTTCTCAATAACTCTTTTCTCATCTAACATAAGACCAGTTATTATTTAGGGTTAGATTCGCTGGAAAATGCTCTTCACTAGTAATTTTCGTTCAGCACAGAAGAGATTTTAAGATCAAACCTGTATTAAGACTACATTGAGAACAACTCCTCATTCAGTCCAACCCTGGTTATTGTCAGAATTTGATTTATATACGAATCTATAGTTTTTATGTCAATAGCCGACAAACTTACCGTTAATGCCGATACAAAGGAGAGGATAGGATATTCCACTTTTTTTTATCTTGAATCCCGTCGGGAATTATTGGAGTCAATAACGTTATTTTCATTGTTCGACTTGTTTTTCATTTTCTTTTGTTTATTGGATACCATTATTCGGCACTAATAAACTCGCAATCGGTTTAAATTCACTTAATTAGTGTCTAATTAACCGATTGCTTAATAAATAACAGCAAAATTCCAATTAAAACGAGTCTTATCTGATTTCAGACCAAATGCACAAAACACAGATATCCCGGTTCACTGTGAGTCTCCATACCAGAGGATATAAAACAGTGATTCAATTGGAAAACACTGATCCAAACACATAATTCCAAGAGAATGGCATCCAGTAATGCAAAATGGGTTGTGATAGGTCAATTTTGGTGCACAATACTAACTAGAATGCAATATAAATGGAGTGCACCAAATAAGATCAAATCAAATAAATGACCAGATGAATTTAGCATGCCAATCCGATTTTTATAGGAAGCGAACACTTCGGACATATCTAGGCCAGTGTTGAGCAAGCTAATTAACTAGAAATGCATTGAAACAAAACAAAATTATCTACTGTATTACTGTATTAGTAGTAGTATTACACAAACCCTTACATAATATTCTAGGAATGCATGACTTTATGCGATTCACTGATTTATACCGTTTTCTGGTATCGTCTTTCGTTTTCGCAAATCTATGGCACATAAGGTATGAATTCATATGTATTTCGCAATAAATCAAATGTTTTGTCTGACATTGAGTGCAGAATAGCCTCAAATGAATTCCATAAGAGATTTGAAGTTAAGTTCGCTTTTCTTTTTACACATTTGTAAACTCGAATATATTTTTTTCGTCCACATTCTCGTCGATTGCTTTTATTTTTCAATTGACTCACTCTAACAAACAAAACATTTTATGTGAAATTATGGTCCAAACGATCGCACTTTTGTCAAACAATCGCTAAAAGAGCCAAAAGTTTCCATTTTTCAGAAGATTTTTAGTGATATAGTTAAGAGCGGGTGAAAGGGAAATGAATTTCCATTAGAGATGAGACTCGTTTTGGTCTCCATTCGGATGATTCGACCCTTTCCTCAATTAGGCCGTTAAGTACTTTCTATTCCTATTTGGCTTACATTTCGACAAATGAATGGCTATTTTTTTATTTAATGCAAAAGTCAATAATTTTTGTACTTCTCCGCAGTCATAATATTCTGGTACAACTTCCTCGATACACATTTCTATGGTAACGAATGAAGCAAGCTCATTTGCATAACTAAAAATAAGAATTTTCAAGGAGCGTCGTGTGCCATCAGATAATATAACATAATTTACTTGCATTTCATATACCCCTATAAGACAAACATGCTTATTAATATAAATACGTATTTAAACTCATAGATACTCCAAAGAGACCTGATTTGTTTGCATGGATATGCAGTGCATTTCATATATTCACAGTTTGTATATTCAGTTTTATGGAGAAGGATAAAAGTCTTGATAAATTAGTAATGAAGAGTAATGTGGAACTGATTTTGAAAATATTTAATATTAGAATTTTCCGGTCCGTGCGGTAACAGAAACGGCAAACACGGATGCGATTCGTTTCATCACATTTAAGGCATGATTAGAGTCGATTCATATTTACTTTTGGGCCGAAATTCTCCAGAATTTGTGTTTAACGTCAGCTCTGGTCGTCTCCGCGGATGACATGCTTTTAGCGGAGATTATTGTATTTGTTTGTTATTAAACTTTAATATATTCTCTTTATTTTTATTTAACATACATTTCCAATGTTTTTAAAACAGTTTTATTACAAATATAGATCCAAACGGAAAATTGAGTCAAATGTAAAATATAAACGATTAAAAGTATAATATTAGTGGGCAGTTATTCATAGACAATCGCCCCCTAGCGGCAAAACATGCAACCAATAGGTACTTCTTTGTTCCAACTTTGTGTTCACTTCCAGAGACAATTGTTTTCGGCCATCAATTCTAGGAATACATATTCAGAGTTATATAATAACAAAATATCTTTCATCTGACAGACGGCTCGTTGTGTTTCCCAAACGCCGTGGCATTTGTTAGAAAACTATTTCGACAATTGATTGACAAATATATACCGCTTTTAATTAGCACATTAATTATAACAGTTAGCAAATGTCACCTTGACATTTTCATAAGACTAGAACCAATTTGTGTGTTGTGGCGGCCAATCACGAGCCGACTGACTGTCCAATCGGAGTCACACCTTGTGTTCACTTCCAAACATTAATTAAAACAACTGAATAAACAGTTTTCTCGACATTAATTGCTTTTTGTCCGCTATTTGTTGTGCATCTCATCTGATCTCAAGTATTTGCTCCGCTGTTGTCATCCATTTTGCAAATTACTTTCACTGACTCTGTCTTTGTCTACACTTTGTCTACACTTCAAGCCATTAGTTTTGTTCGTAACATATCTCACAATTAATATCGAGTACATTGTGACACAACTACGGCCGACAAAAGCAATATTTCATCGAAGGGTTCAAAGTTTGATAAACACTGATAATTGTCCGAACGGTCGAAGACATGACTTCTTATCAGATAATAGTATTTGTTCTGAAAAATCAATTCAAATGATTTTATTTATAGCCTGACGTCTATTGATCGCAATATGTCTGCACCGATACGACTGACCCAATCAATGGCCCGAAGAGTCAGACAATCCGTTCCAACAATACATTGATATATAGACATAAATGAAAGTGAATATAATTTTAAGCAATTTATTAGTTTTACTGCAATTCTGTTAGTTTTGTTGAAAGCTTTGATGCGATTAACTCAAAGTTTATAGGATTTGTCCCCAAATTCAGGGTCGAATCCATTGACAGACGTAAAGCCCGACAACAAAACCAAACAAAAGTTGACATAACATTAAATTCGTTTCGGATTTCGACTGAAATTCAAATAATAGTCTTTTTTGGAACCATTAATGTGTTTGTAATACAAATGCATTTCAATTAATATACTGACAATCGATAAATCAATGGAAAGGATTGTATGACAAATGATATCGATTTCCGTTACATAATGTCTCCGAAGACATCATATATTCATTAAAAGTGTGTGTCTGTGGCAGATGACCGCATCACAACATGTCCATGCACACATGCACACATGCACACATGCCGTCCTCGCATGCCAGAGCACTCTTCGCGACCATTCTTTTAAATCTTTCTCAAAATTCTTAATTATACAATAAAAGGGCCAATAAGTGACAAATAAAACTGCAATGACTGCAAGCCTGACATCACTGGCGTCGGAGCAATAATTCTCTTCTAAACTAAAGAATAATTCTCAAAATTGACAGAACTGTTGTGTAATACGAAAAAGACTTTTATATTATTGTTAGAAAACAGAGAATATATTCTTCACATCGATAATCAGAATATCGTTGAGTTTTTTGTCGGATCGCCAGAAGAAACAAAAAGAGGAAACGAATTGGATTTATCACGACTTATACCAATAGTTAAGCAAATAAATTACATATTAGTATCGCAACGACTGTTTGCTAAGAGAGTGACTCAAAAGATTCGATTCATTCCCGACAGCGATATATTCGCAAAGATTGATAGAGAGATAACAATAGAGACTATGCTTTGACGAAACGGATCGGAATCGGTATCAAAAGTCATGATATCGTCTCTTCTTTGAGATTCTCATCGTTTGTGAGCCAATGAGTTACAAAACTACAGTATATTACACAAAAAGGCCGAATCGGACATCATTTGGAGCGGAATCTGTGTGTCCAACGGCAGGAGTTCAGTGGTCAGTTGGGTGCCTCTCTTCTTCTGGCAATTGGTGCACTCGCACGGGAACTCTTTGGGCGGCGGGTATATCCGCTCCATAGGCGGGTACTGCTGGGTATGCATCGGTTCCGCTATTTCCATGTAAGTGTGGTCTTCGGGGTAAGTGGGGTTGTCCAGTCGCTGGTTGTAGTACTGGCCAGACCTCGATAACTGCTGTGCACCTATGGCCTGGCCTTCCATTGGGTAGTAGGAGTTTGGCTGCTGTTGGCCTCTAAATGCATCATAACTATTATGATTGACTGCAGTCCGCATACATTCGTCACAAAAGCATTGGCCGTTTTTCTCGTAGTCCGAGCGCTTCGACTTTGATTTGGAGAAGAATCGAAGTTTCTGTCAGATTGTGATTGGGTTCGGGAGGAAAGACAGACAATAGTTAATCAGTGCGCCGACGATGAGCTGCGAAAAGCAATTTCAAGTAAAGTGTGATTAATTTGTTATAAATTATATCTTGAAATGGGTTTTACAGCAATCCCTTTATGAAACCCGAAAACTAATTATAGACTCCATTATAAAAAGCCAAACAAACGATGGCTTAAGACATAAATCTTAGCGAATCTTCTATTTAAACAAAATTCTCGTCAAAAATGTTTTAATACAACTAAATAGAAGTTTCTGTAGTCTCGAGAAAAGCGATTAAACAAATATTGTCTGAGCCGGTAGTGGACGGACAGGTCATCGAATGTCGGGTGACGTAAGGCCAGCTCTGTTTGTCTTCGATGGCCGACACTATTGTCTCATAACTGTTATGATTGGATCCCTTGTCTGGCGCACCAAATATTCGATCTTCAGCTCACAAACACATAGTGTGTCTCTAAGCAAAAGTGGCAAGCTAACTTCTTATTGGCGTTCTGTCCAAACAAATTATGTCGCATTTTGTCACACAAATCCATATTGTCTTTTGCTATGTCCTCGATTCTTATGGCATGTAATTCATTCTGTATTTGGAATTATGTTGAATGCATTGAGTATTGGCTCAATTGCTGCAACATTTCGATTGTCTAATGTCTAATATTTTATGTTAATCAGGCGAATATGTAGAAATATGTGCACGACTTGGCCATTAATCTTGATGTAATATTTGCTATGCAATGCAATTGATGTAAGAAAAATGTGAATACAGTCCTGATTCAAGTCATTCATATTAATAACTTTTGATGTATTAATCAGACATTGAATTAGACGAACAAAGCATTGCAACGCAAGACATCAACTATAGAATCGCCGAACAATAAATACTTTTGCATTTGAAAGGAGATTGACAGCAGAGTCGGTGACCCCTCACCACCATTTATAATTATTAATTACATTGATTGCCTGAACTTGCAAAAACTTAGAAAATTAGTTTTCATATGAACTGAAGTCGAATATTACAGAGACTTTGTTTGCAGTACAGAGTGCAAGGGCTTACCGGTTCTAATGTTTAAAGCTTGTATACAATTTTGTTGATATATCTAAATCCATAATTCATTACAATTTGGTGAAACAAATATATTTTGATGATTTAGTGGATGCATAGTTGGCCATAACGTTAGCTTTGCTATGGCCTGAGTCGTTAGATTTGATGACAATTTATTAAATGTATGTATAATAATGATAAATTATATTTTCCATTAAATATGATATTTATTCCCTAAATTCCCTAATTGATTAAGGCAGTTTACTGGCCAATTGTACAATTGCGCAATGATTAAAGTCAATATTGACTCAGACAAATGAAAAATTTTCATTTGTTTAATAATAGTGTAGAGCTCTGCCAATTAGATCGACATCAAGTGAGCACTCGTTTACTACAATTATTCATAAATTCATTACTCGAATCCGGGATTTGCATTCGATTAGATCTCCGATGAATTGCCAAATTAGTCAAAATCATCTTAATTGATATCTCCATTTAAATGCAGTGATCCACTCACAATGATCAAGTTGTAAAGACCAATGAACAGTAAGCCAGGCAATGGTGATGGTGAGAGTGGCCGCGCTATTGGAGACAATCACCGCTCAGAGACAAGACGTTTATCGCAGATCTCGAATATGGATGAGATTCTCAACACAAATCTCATTATCGTTTATGATTAATGGCGTGCAATCAGTTTGAGATACGATTTGATACCAAGAGATTCATATTTTTTTTGTTGCCTTTGTATTCGTATCAATAGAAATGTGATAAATAGAGGCATAAAATCATTAGAAGCGTCGCATACTATCCATAAAATTGTCTTTTGTTTTGTGAATTGTGACTCTCGATTGAGATTAATATTTAATTAGTTTATTGAAAAGTGTGTTAACAAAGGAGTGGACCGTCAGAACCATTCCCAATGACTTTTGCACTGAATTATCGACTCTTTATTAAACGGATGAAAGACTTGACATTCAATTTTCAATCCTAAGAATACTTGAAAACCACTCGTATTCTCAATACGAGTGGAAATACGTCTGAATTTCGTTCTCTTTTGGAATTTGACTTAAGTTTATAGAGATTTCAGAGCAAAATGAAAGACTGTTTTGACTCTATTTTTCAATTTTTTCTTTCAATAAACTGATGGAAAGTAATTAACTTTTGATTCGCTAGAAAGCAAAAGTCAAAGTCAAACACCGATTCACGTGATGTGATCTAAAAAGAAAGTATTGTCCCTGAAAATTGAAACAATTCTTCAACAAAAGTCTAATTTGATTCGCAAACTGACTGACAATTCTGTAATTTATGCAAACTCTGAACAAAAAGGAATTGAAATCAATTGAAAGTCTGAAAGTGATTAAAATGTTTGAGCATTTGTGAGAAGTGTCGCACCAAAAGAGCAAATTGTCCGTTGAGTTAACATAAATTGTGCAAAACAAGGGATTAAGTGATAGAATGGCTTTTGAGAGGAGAGACGGCAACTGTGATCCTGGTAAGTGTGGTGAGTGTGAGTGTGGCGTTGATGGCAATGCTAATGCCATCACTGTTGACATTACTGCTGACATACCTTTTTGCTCGACTTGGTCTGCGATGCGCTGCGAGTCTGCATCAGATGGTCCTCGTATTGTGAGCTCTCCATTCGGGCCAACAAACCCAACAAACTTGGGCTTTGACTCCACTTATCGAATCGATTTTATTTAAATCGCAAAATTTGTTTTGATCTCTAGTTATAAGAGATTTGTTTTTGAGTCTTCACTTGCGATCAGATGTGATGTGTTGTGTGTTGTGATGTGCAGTGCACTGAGCGGTGAGACGACAGGCGACAGAATATGCAGAGCAGTCGAGTCACACACGAAGGCGTCGAAGTCTGTGCTCTAATCACTTTTCGCCGGTCTCTCCAAAGCAGTCAACACTTCTCACTTCCCAACACTTGACTTATCAAACACAAGAGCCGAGCCTTCGACGCGTTTTTTCTTCTTGAGCCCAACGATTGGCCCAAAAAGTTGAGAAACAATTGATTGCAATTCTAATCTGTCTTTTCGTTCGCAGGTTTTGTCAATTTTCAGACGAATTGATTGCAGACAATGACCACTACTTCCCAATGATTGAGGATTTCTTCGTTCGGTCAGTGAAACACTGATTGCGTGAAAACCAAACACACAAACCATAAAATGAATTTTTATTGACGCTCTGATGAGACCGAGTGGTGAGCGCTGGAGCCGAACAGCACAGCCACAGAACAGCTGCACATTTCAATAGATTCTCAACACTCTCACCGACTCAACGCTTAATTTTTGATTTGCGGGCCAACACTACACAACACGACTGCCACACGACAGCGGATTCACGTCGACAGCGCTTCCATTGCGGGCTCTGTTAGACACGAGTCATGGATTCAAAAATTAATTACTTTTATTCGTATTAATCCTGGAATTAAAGCCTTAATTAACATGTTTTAGCTTGTGTTCAAACAATAGAATATCAGTGACGGCCAGTCATTGATTGCTGGATAAATGTTTTGTCATCTCATCTGATAGAAACTTTAAGAATAAATTGTCGCAATGAGAAGAGAAGAGAATGTAGCATGATAAATTTGACGAGTCTTATGAGCGTAACGACACAAATCAGTTACATTTTAGCACTCATAAGAAGTGAAGCCGACATCGAAATCAATCTCTCGTTGGCTTCTCTTGTGTTCTCTTAGCGATCGTTTGTACAATATTTGTGTTGAATTGGAGTAAAATAATTGAATGAAACGAAAAGGTTTAAACAAAAAAGCAAATAATTGATTAAAGTCTTGTGTAAATCTTATTTGAATAGTTTCCTATATTTTTATTTATATTAAAGCGAGTCTTACGTAACGTCGCCTCAAAACTAACTTACTTTCAAACAAAACCAGTTCTCAAATTGATTTTACTGTAAAAGTGGCGCAATATTTGCCAAATGTTTTCCAAGTGAGTGAGCAGAGGGACACTCACTTCGTCTAATTGGTGGAAACCAATCGTTAAAATATTTCAGAGAAAACTGCGACAAAACTCGCTTCTCGTGTCGACATAAGAAGAATCAATGATTTCAACTACTTCTGCCAAAGCGAACGGAATTTCAAATTTCAATTTTGCATCATTTCATCTCTAATTCCCTAAAGACTGCGCTATACGTGCGTTCGCTGTAAAACTGGATTCCAGACACAAAAAGTGAAAATATGCACAAATATTATGTTTAATTTGCATTACAAACGAGCAAGACAAGGCAAGACAAGGCCAAACACTGATTATCGTGTGAAACTTACCAATCGGTGCAGTGTTTGCTGCGTTCGACAATCTCTCCGAAGCTTTATTTGAAAAGTAACCAAAGATTACAAACTTTTGAGCTGAGAGTTGAGAAGTGGTTTCAATTGATTTAACACTGAGAACAACAAATGAGTAAAAGCAGAGATCAGACACACATTAGAGATATCGGCCGATCGTTAGCCGCGGATCTGTTTGTATTGATTGAAGACACAAATCAAAGTTTTAAATCTTTCCTATTCTTTGATAGTGTTTGTTGTCAAATGAGTTGAGATGTGTTGAGACGATGCCCGCAATGATGTGCTCCAAACCGAAGCCAAGAGGATAGGGATCGGTGTATCGGAGGCAGCGCTTAGCACAAGGTCTCCGATCAGAGCACAGACGGACTGCCAATCGATTCGCCATTCAGTGCATGCGTTACATCACTCGAGCAATGGTTTTGTGTTTACTGTATTAGCGACAAAAGTGTCGAACGATTGGTCCGAACACTCAAATTAATTATTCATTTTGTCTGATGTGTTAACAGAGTTATTGAATTGGGTTTGCGTTCAGAAAATTGTCTAAATCTGAAAGTTTTTAAAAGTTATTAATGCAGTTGAAAAATAAAAATTGAATCGTAAGCAAAAAGATTAATCAGATGTGAGTTTTTGATTGCACTAAATTATAAGGGCATTTGAAATTAAAATTATTTGAATAATTTGTTTATAATGACCAAAAAGCTTAATTCAGGCAAAGTGCTCTTGGTGGATTTGCTTATAAAGTAGGAGACTACAGAATTTTTGTTTTTATATGAATATTATACTTGCAATTTACTTGCTAGGATATGAAATATAAGCAAAAACTTATTCAATAAATTTCTGTAGGAGTTTGCCTACACTTATTCAAGATTGTCAACGTTGTAGGAAGATCCTGGTCGATCTGAATTTGGTAGTTAATATTGCGATCAATATTTAATTACGATTTAATCATTGTTTTCTACGAAACGTTAATTAAAAGTCGAATACAGAAGCAATTTTAGGTACAATAAAAAGTAATAAGCACCATAAAGCACCATGGTCGCAATGAATTACATTTTATCACTTTATAGATTATATAATCAAAGAAAAGGTCGTTCAATATGTGTAGACAAGTCTGGCTCTTATTTTTCGATTACATTTCTCAGAAGTCAAGTCAAAGACCACTCGCTTTGAGACCAATTTTCTAAGTCTTTCTTCAGACGTACTCTTTATAGCAAATCTATCGATATTTTCAGACAATATTTTCAATACTAAAGTAGTTTTAAAAAGAAAGTCAGTTTTGTGTACAAAAAAATGTAATTTCCAATAAGTTGGGCCAAAATATCATTTATTTTAGAGTTATAGGCGAAACGAAAGTCTTATCCCAAATACTTGTATGAATTGATTGACGAAAATATTTTTCGACATCTCTTAACCAGAAAAACGCGTTTTGTTGACAAAACTTTCACAAAAATGCTAAGATTCAGTAAAATTGAACGATATCTGCAGTAATAGATAACGAAACAGATATTTGTTAATGAACTCGAGCCTCCAGTCCACTGCACCGATCGGCTCAATGTTCAAGGAAACCCTTTGTTCTGAAAGACACTCAATGGTCGGTCTTCAGCGCCATTCGTCGCACTCTGTTCTCGATTGCGATGAATATTGCTTTTTGAGTCCGGCTTTCACTAGTCTTTTCATTGCAATCGTCAAAACTGTTTGTTTATCTATCTTTTGTTCCCTAAATTGCTTTTCTCATCGGCTGAAGATCACACATAATCACCACCATTACCATATCCACTGTCCTCGAGTATCTCCACTCTTATCCCGGCATTTATTTTCTCATTTCGTCCAAATAAAAATATACGCTTGATTTGAAATGAATATAATTATTGTGTGCATCGGAATCTCGTGTAGAATCGTAAATCTCATTCAACGTCAGAGCGATAACAACAGTTAATTTAATATACCTTTTGCTAGAATTTTGTTTTCCATACGTAAATCCATTGAAAGCCCAAAATATTTGAATAGTAAACAAAAGCATTGCTCAGACGTGGCGTCAATTGGATTGTGAAATATCTATTGAGTTACGGCCGACTACTTATGTCACTCTTCTGGTGACACAACTTATATGTGATAAGAATTCTTTGCCAACCAATTCCTCTTCAGCCTAAATAAGCTTATAAGCAGTCACTCAGATGTGAGATGTGATGGAAGTATAGCCCCAACAGAATCACAAATGAGTTGAATGAGCGCTAACACCGGTGTCGCTCACAATCGCTAATATAATAACCCATTAATAATTGGACTCTCCTTTCCTCTCCTTTCACAATCATTTCTCTCATCTTTTTGACTAAATTGGCTGCACTTCCTGCCAGTGGATCACCGGCTGGGCTGCACTGGCCGTGCAGTGCCTGTCTGTGCACCGGTGTCTCAGACAAGCCCTACAGTCGACACACTATTAGTATTACTCATACTTAACGATACGAGTAATCGATTAACTGTAAGACTGCTTAGAATTACTTATGAGAGACCAGAATATTCCGAATTTCAATCCATTGGAGGCATTAATTCAATTGTTTTGTTGTGCAAAACGCCCTCAACTTTACATGTAATCCACTGACAGCTAACGAACAGCTCATCGATTGGGCTCTAATGGCAACAATTGGCGTGAATTACAAGTCTGTTCTGAATTAATATTTCTTTGTGTGAGATAATTAGACACAACTCGTCACTCGATTAATCAAACGACTGGCGCGAACACCTTGCACAGTATTGCACAGTATTCCACATTATTGCACATTAATTCCGGCGAACGATTACAAGTTAGCAAACATTTTGCTTGTTGTTTGTCACGGCATATGGCATTGAGAGACGAGAATTGCTTCAATTAATTAAAAAGTGTTACAAAATTTAATTCAAATTCCGTGTTATCTCACAATTTATTACGGATTTGACGTCAAACGCGTCGCGATTTGAATCCAAATTGAATTCAAACATGACTTTAGAAACAATTCAAACAAATTGGGGCCAAATTAGTCCACTATTTATTGGGAGACAAGTTTTGCAAAGCCTTTCGGCAATTAATTACAATCAAGTGATGAGAAATTAGTCGATCGCCGGTTCGTCCGTTCAGTCATCTCTTGTTCGTACATTGAATTGTCAATTATTATCATCACTTATATTCACAATTTAATCGAGACTAAACATTTATTTCGGGATTAAACAGAATATAAGTTGGCAAATGTGATCAATGTCACTTTTGTTAATTTAATCGAGAGGCTCACCACAACCTAGAACAACCCAGAATAATCAAGGAATAGGTCATCCTTGTAGGGCCAGACAACTGCCTTGGAGGCCAATTTGTGGCCACTCAAGCAAAAGCTCTGACTCTGAGGACAGTCCAATACGCCAGATTGAATATTAAGAACGCGAGCGGGAAAACGACCCGACTCACTCTGTCCACACCATTGGCCAACTCTTCGGGAGACATCTTATATGGATCAGTCACGAGCTGAGCACTCATTGTCACTCTTGAAGCCCGTCTCGAGAACATCGGGTCGTCAATGAGCTCAGACTTGCGGCGGACGTCCATATGAAGCACCGACGAGGTTCTCCTCTTGGTCAGGTCGGCTCCTGGAGATGTGTTGCTATGGCTGATGGCGCTCTGGAATATGGTTTCCAGCGAAGGTGCCATCGGAGGTGCTCTTGGTTTGGTAGTGGGCCCTCGACTTGCATTTGTATTGAGGACAGTGTTGGTTCGCTTTCGCTTCAACTTATTGTGTCTTTTCTTTCTCTTCTCGGTATTGAATATGTAGTTAACGTATGCGAACTCAAACAGCGAACCGAATATGAATACTATTATACAATAAAATCAAAATAAAATATTTATAGAATCTATTAATAACTCAAAAATTAATTCAGCGCATCATCGACTCAATTGCTTTACGGATCGTAAGCTTAGTTAATACAGTTGAACCTCTGAGTTATGCACAGTATGACCTCGATTCTGGCAGACTCACCATTCCCGAATCGAAGTAGCCAGAATCGAGATAACACTGTATTAACAAATGCAGCATGTTATTCTAAAATGTTAGTACATAACTAGGAGGTGCATACAAATGGGAGGTTCTAGCACTTATATGGGCCACAATTCCTACACAAATCAGAGGTGAAACAGAGGGATACACAACTTGGAAGATCACAACTCAGAGTTTCGACTGTAATGATGAATGAGAGAAAGATATTCCTCGGGGGTGCGATTCGCTGGCCTACTGTCCAGGGACTGACTCTAACTGAAGGCAAATGACTATTGTGTTGGAGTTCTATTTTGGCAGATAACTAATGAGGGACTCTGTGGTCGACATACCGATGCAAATCATATTCCAGATGTCGAGGGCATTCCAATAAGAAACGTTGGGCAGCAGAGTCTTGGTGTTCTTGAATGTGGTGACCAGTGCTAGCATTGTGGTCACTCCGATGCTGACCCGAGCCGGCGGACTAGTGATCTCGAGCCAGAAGGAGGCCCACGAGGCCACCACTATTATGCCCGACGGCAGGTAGTAGAGGAAGAGGTGGTGCGCCCACTCCCGCGCAAGAATAAAGCGAAGGGTCACTCGACTGAAGTGATTCTTCTTGCTATAAGACTTCTGCGACACAAACGTCTGGTTGTCTTTCAAAGTGAAACCTACTGTACGGAAACTGTCGGCTACACTGAAAGCCGCGCTCGGGTTCCATCTGAGGACCAGGTTATCGACCGTTGAAGTACTGGACTCCAGATGGAAGTCACAGATCTGGTGGTCGAACGGATAGTAATGGAAGTCCATATCGCAGTAAACTCGGAGTAGTTTTCTATAATGGAAAAAATAGACAATGAATTCATGTCTTATCACATCTGGCAATAAATATCTGAATAGTTTTGTTATTCTTTTCTAAAGTGTTAGCGATTTTAATGAAACATAAATTCTCGTTAATTGTGCAAAACAGGAGATTTGTCTGGCATTGTCCCACTAATTAGATGTCTCACTTCATTTGTATGTCTGCAGACCTATTCATTGCAAGTTCACAATTTGATAACAGATCGCCAAACAATTTACTGGCGACTAATTATCTGTTGAAATGCAAACGAAATACCAATTGTTTTTGTTGGACTCGTAAACTCGAGATTAGTGTTTGAAATGAGAGCCAATTTAATGTGAAATACCGTTTTCTCATCCAAAGGTATCCAGAATTGGAGAGTCTGAGCAAATTCGTGCCCTCGTAGTCGAACTCGAAAGATCCCGGATCCTGGTTGTTGGGGATGAAGACCGTCGGATGCCATATGCGGTCGATGTGGTACTGACTGCCCTCCAGAGTGATGTTATACGGGTTTTGACGGATAATGTAGAACTTGAGCCGCGGATCAAACCATTCCATGTCCAGAAAGAGATGAAACGAATACTCCTTTCAAATTATAAATGTTATTAACGGTTGAGGTGTTCACCAAAACAGTGGTAATACCGAAGACATCTCGTCGACGACCGCATAGTTATACATATCAATGCTTATGTTGACATAGAGTGGACCTAAAAGTGAGAATTGTTGATAACGATGGTCACAGGCAATCAATGAGCAAGCTAAGCTTTTTCAATTAATTAACTTGCTCGATATGAGCTTCACACTGGACTAATTATCTTTTCTTATTTTTGTATACCAAGATTCAGAGATTTAATTGAAGTTTTGTTTATCACTAATGAATATTAGAATTTAGTTGATAGAGAATAGCTTTTCCATTGTGATATTTTCCATCTTGTTATTATCAAGGGAAATTAATTTATCTAGCCACTATTCGATACCCTGGAAAACATATCTTTGTAATTGCACTAACCGGGGTCGCCTGAATCGTCCGCATCCACTGGCGGTGGTATATATTTCCGGTAGTTTTCTGGATCAGTCAAATCGTTGAACGCCGTGTGAATGTCGGGGTATGTTCTGGTCGTTTGGCTCTCGGCTGAGTCGATACAGAGAACCAGATTTGAGCGATTGGTCCAAATTGCGAGCAAAAGAAGTATCGTTTGATTGATCATAACTGATGGCTCAATGCACTAATTCATATAATCAAAGACCAAGAGAGCGATAGAATCCGATTCAATGGCTCTCATTAATGGACTCAAAAGAATGATTAACTCGTTCTTCATATGAACGATAGTTTACTTTTTATTTGATGCGATATTTGATGTGAGTTTCGTTTTGAGAAGAGAAACGATAAAAACAATAAAATTATAGAACATTATTGTTATATACATTTTGTCAAGAGTTGTCAAGGTATGTCTGCCCACTAGTGTCAGCCAGCAATGCGATGATACGGTCGTAAATTATTTACAATTCCATCCCTAATAATGTTAATCATTTTGAGTAATACATTAGTTAATTGAGTAATAAATTGCATGAATTATATGTAAATTCGTGGTCATCTCATCGCACGTATCGCACACCCAATAAAGGCAAAGAATCTTCTTATCGCGACTTTGTGTTTGACCTCTACTGCAGTGTCTGTAAAATTGTTTCACTTATTAATCAAATTATCAAATTGTGTGGAAATACGGTCTCAATAAACAATTTGTTAATTCTAATGGCGATTACAATCCAATGTTCACTACCACTCGACTCAGCCCTTCATTGACTCCACAATTCTTTATTTACGTTCATTTAATTTAATTTGAAGTAAAATTTTTAAAGCAAACGGATTCGAAATACATCGCATCTCATGTGTTAATGGCGGCAATCAATAGACACAATGTCTTCAAATTGACTGAACCAAAAACAAAATTCACTACATTTTAAATCTCAAACTAATTAAAGTAAAACTTCAAGAATCGAGTGATTTGTTGGAAACATAAGACTTGAGTTCGAATCGAGTGTTTCAAATGAATAATTTATATAA
>JAQGBE010000531.1:0-17481 GCA_034698225.1 Scheloribates latipes | reverse complement strand
CAAATGTGATATCATTTTAGACTTTTTGTAAATAATCCGGAAATCATTTCAATTATTCGCGAATTCCTGAACGAAATGAAACTTATTTATTTAAAACTAATCTTGATAAATTCTAGAACAAGCGAGGCTAATTGTTGATAAATTATGTCAAAAGATTGCCAATACATTATACATCTGTATATGTATATTAATATGTCCGCAGATGATGTAATTGTTGATGAGGAAAAAGAGGTTGGAAAAAATAAGCTGGATTGAGCTGGATTGTCTTTGCATGGCGTCACAGTCATCAATAAATCAAACTTATCAAGATAAACGATAAGTTTGTTCGCATCCAAAAGCTCCCCTAACAAAAGCTCCCTAAATATATGAGCAAGGATTATAGTAATGATGTCGGTTCCACTCTAACTGACCATGGCTAATTGACCAGTGGTCAATCAATTGAAATATTTGTCAAAATTAATTTTGATCAATTCAATGTAAGGCTTAAGTCATAAGTAAATCGCGTTTTGAAAAAGCCATCACGTGCGCTAACAATACACTTGTCGTAGATGAGTATGGTATCAATTGAAAGCGTAGACATTCTTTTATGTGTTTTCAGTGACAATTATCTCATAAATGGTATCAGAAGATAATTAGAGTCATCGAAAGACAGGTCGATGCAAATCGAAGTTTGCACGAGTTTAAGCTAGGTTTCTATGAGTATCAATCGATTTCGAAAATTCTTACCATTGTTATTCTCCTATACTTTGCAAACTTCGATTTGCATCGACCTGTCTTTCGATGACTCTAATTATCTTCTGATACCATTTATGAGATAATAGTCACTGAAAACACATAAAAGAATGTCTACGCTTTCAATTGATACCATACTCATCTACGACAAGTGTATTGTTAGCGCACGAGCTGGCTTTTTCAAAACGCGATTTACTTATGACTTAAGCCTTATATGCCGAACGACAATATGTAATACCGACTAATACTACAAACAATAGGCAATACTCCAAATGACAATTAATAAGATTCGCGGCGACGATAAAAAAGATATGTTTTGTGATAACAAACAAGTGATGTACAGTTGTGTAGAGTATTTGCAGGGATTCGCTCATTCAGTGGTGCACTCCTACCCGCTATAGCCTATTGTCCTCCCCTTAATAAGTCAAAGAGATCTGCTTCACTCCAAATGAATAATGATCTCAAGCGAAGCTATAAATTAACTGGCATTTGACAAATGAATATTATTGAACAGACAAAAGCCATAAAAAGTTTGGTATAAACTTGGACTGAACGCCAGTATTGCACTGCCATTACATTCGGCTTATTAGCCGTGTATAGCATATAAGGAAATATTTGGCGTCCGTTCAAAACAAAGCAAAACAAACAGGTATTGGAACACAAGAGCCAATAATCTCTTTGTATTTACATAATCTGATATATAGCTCGCAAATGGCATTCATTCGCATTCATAAGTGCATTGCATAATAGCTCTGAATATCTGACAGTTAATAGAAATTCCGTTTAATTTTATGGATTGGAATCGGAGTTACGAACAAATGGTCGCAAATAATACAAACATTTGTTTGTCGGCCTCTGGAGTGAGACGACTGGCGAGTACTGACCAGAGCGCGACTCACACTGGAGTCAGTGTCGGCATAATTGGAGCGGTGTTTGTGTGCTGTGCTGTGCTGTACATCGCACTGTCACCGCACCACTGCTGGCATTGCCAGCTATTTGTATCGATGGCATCGACTGCTATCTGATTTGGTTGTCTGTAATTTCTTGGAGGGCGTGGGTCTGCTCTGCTCTCGTTCTACTTCTCATAAATTACAGACAAAGCAGACAATTGTAGATCGAATCCCAATTTTGAGCTCAATATCATGTGACCATCACTACCATCACCACTACCACTGCCATCACTGTCATTACTATCATCTGCTAATAATAATAACTGGGCTCTCATTTCTTATCTGAGAGCCGATTGCGGATCAGAGCCAAAAATCGGTGATAAAATCTCATTTGTCGGCTCATTCTGTGCGATCACATCTAATGACATGTTCTAAACGAAGCCATATCTCGATAGCACTCATCAAATGCCAAAAACAATTATCGGAAAATCTTTTTCTCTTTTGCTGATTATTCTAATATACTTTTTCATACATTTGGCGAACCTTTTGTCTGACGTCTGAATTGACCGGAAATAAACCTGAATTACAGTTGCGTTCAATGGCTTCAAAGCCAAACCAATCAATACCATTGATGGCCAACCGATGGTCACATCGGACGACATCAGCACTTCGTTTATCACAGATGAGACGTCGCGGCACAACCAAGTTGCTAATGCAGCACCGAACCACCTTGCCAATGTTTGCCCTAATTTTCAGCCAATATTCATCAAGATTTTGTCTGCAATTCCAATTGGATTGGTTGCGATACCCAGTCATTGATCATCTCTGGTCAGCGGCCAATCGAAATCTATTTGAGAGACATGTCATCTGTTATTTTCAAATGCTATACATTCGTGGCGTCCAAACAAAGACCACAAAACAGAACATAATATAAGTATTGAGAATAATAAACAAAAAGTGGAGTTCTTTTGACTAACATTTGGCAAACGGTGGCAAACATTTAATCGATATATAACAGAAATATTTGTCTCATCGCAGTTATCGTAAACAATGACTAGAATTTTAAAATTTCGGCTCGAAATCGGAGATCAGTTCAATCGGTGGGTCAGAAAATTAACGCATTTGTAGTAATGGTTGTGATGTGAGCTCAATATTGATGTCTCCGATGCCTGACTTGCGTTGCCTTCACTGCAAACACACAAACCTATGGCTCATAACATTGAATTCAATCCAATTGAAAGGTAAACAGAATAACAAAATCAAATTAGGGCTAAGACTGGAATTCAAACAAACATTTCAAAGATGAAACTAAACTATTAACTAAAGTACATAATATTAAACCAAATGAAAGTCGTTGTGCCGATAGTCGGACGAACTCAGACTCGGAGTTAGAGTTAGAGTAAGAGTCGGGTCATCAGTGGCTTTGGGCCAGACATCCATTGGAAGGCATTATTTGTGCATTAGTTTGGCGTCGGTTGGGATCGTCAGTCGGATCGGTATCTGAATTGATAAATAGTATAGTTATTCGTAGATATCTTCGCCAATCGCTATACAGAAGATAGAGTCCAATGGGTTTTGTTTGAGGCAAATGTCAGCGAGAATGTGACAAAACCAGATGTGAGTGCAAATGTGGAACTCAGACAATGGAAAAGACAATGTCGACTGCGCTCACAATGCACTCGAACAGGTATTAAACCCAATAATAACATTCTATGCCTTAACCTAAACCCCTGTCGACAAAACCTTATATTCTATCAAAAGTGTAAAAACATCTATACTTTTGTCCGATTTATTATCGACAGAAGTTAACTTTTGACGGCGAGAGAGAGAGAGAGAGAGAGAGAGAGAGAGAGAGAGAGCGAGAGAGAGAGAGAGAGAGAGAGAGAGAGAGAGAGAGAGAGAGAGAGAGAGAGTCGGGAGAGCCGGGAGAGGTCTGTCATGAGTTATCGTTCGTTGATTGGTTAGAGAAGCGCACAAATAGTGTTAGTATTGTTGGATCAATAAATGAAGCGAAGAAACATCGGATTCACGGCTTTTCATTTTGATGCACAGCTATTCTCTCTCAACACATGCGACCGAAGAGATGTTCACAGAATTATTCCGAATAACTATTCTCTCTCTTTCTCTCTCTCTTTCACTAACTCTTAACTCCACTCAAGAGTAGAGACGAAGAGAAAAGTAAATCTGAAAATTATATCTCGAAATCAACTTTTGTTCACTTTTGTTGAGTACTTAATCCGAAACTCCGAAAAGGAACTCAAAATTGCAAATATGAAAGA
This sequence comes from Scheloribates latipes, assembly GCA_034698225.1. NCBI lineage: Eukaryota > Metazoa > Arthropoda > Arachnida > Sarcoptiformes > Scheloribatidae > Scheloribates > Scheloribates pallidulus. The sequence goes on along the minus strand of JAQGBE010000531.1, from coordinate 13,580 downwards.
GAACTTCAATATTGTGTTTATTGTCCACAAATCGCGACGAATATTCCAAATATGTTCAATCCTGGTCCTAATCACGTCAATCAAAGGTAAGAATATTCAATTAACTGTTTCATAGTTTGCTTTTGTTAATTATCGTTCGTTTCAATTGAAAAATATTGGATTTGAATGCGACTCACAATTAATTAGGGTTAGAGCCAGAGTCGCCTAACCAGCAGTCAGTTCAGTCCATAGACTTGGTGCCACTCTTCTGACGACAATCAAGTTTAATACTAGCCGATCGTCAGTGTGCCATGGTGAAGTGGTGACTGTGCCAGATAGCTTGATAAATAGCTTTGGCGGCACAATCGATATGCAATATATGGCTAATGAGTTGAGTTTATTACTGATAAATAAGTTTAAATAATTTGGAAATATTCTGAAGCAATAACTCATTTGTTGACGACATTTGACGGTCGAGTGACTGCTTTGGCGAACATAGTTTGCAACTGAACTCAATGTCTGTATCCGAACACAAATTAATTTCAATCCATCGGAGAGTCATTGAGTTTTTCAATTAAACTTTGCTATAAATTAAAACCTCCAGCAAAGTGTGTTCGCTTCAATTGGAGCCATCAAATTATCTCCTTGATCATCGATTGCATCGCTGCATATTAGCATTAATAATATACATCAGGGGTCGCCAAGCTTGTGCCTACTCAAGGCGATCAGGCCAATTTATGAAAAATTTAGGCTAAGGGGAAGATAGCGGCCACCGCCATTTTTCGGTTAAATCCAGTTAAATTAAGATTAATTAACTCCGATTTAGGCCGTTCTTCCTGCCGTATTTACCTTTCTACTGTATTTTAGTCTTATATTAACGTAGATTTAGCTTAATTATATAAATCCAGTTTAAATTCAGTTCTAATCTGATTTAAATTGGCCAAAATGGCCACTTCCGGGGATTAGCCACTTCGAACTCGGGGGGAATTTTTCAAGATTTTTGAAAACGGGGGGATTTCGGGCTAATCCCCCATTGGTTAGCCCACTCTTTGGCCCGATGTATAAGTTGTCAAACTCGAACAACTAGTGAATCAAAGTTGGCTCCAATAATGAATATGAAAAAAGTGAGCATGGTGATTGCAATACTGATGATGATGATGACGAGACTTAGCCCGAGTCAAGTGCACAGCTCTTCAGATCACTTGATTGACATCGATCACCAATTACTGTCAGCCGAATAGCTAAGACAAACAAATCTGATCTTAGCTCTTCCAGATTGGGCTTATATCGTGCGAATAAATTTATGCAATTTAAATATTTGTTTGCAATAGGAACTAGTTGATACTTTGCATAAATTTATCAGACGAAACAATCAATGCCAACAGCTTTTGAGCTGAATTCTACTCAAGAATCCAATTTTGAAGACAAATGCAATGCAAAGAAGCGTTTCGTTTAGTGTTGAAGAGTTTATATGAGATGAGATATGGTTGGAGAACAAACTTTTATTGCCCCGATGTTGCAAAGCGACGACTTGTGTCGATTCAATAGGTGTGGCAGATTGTGGATGCCATGGGCATTGTTAGCGTCGAGCGGGCCGATTGTTGCCGGATAAGTCAGGCGGTGGTCCTGCGATCGGTGGCTATCTTAGAGCCAATTTAGTGTTAAGTGAGGCGCAAATAGCGGTCCTTTGAGTCGATGCTCTCCAAAAGTATATATTCTTTGGGTGAGTTGTGGTTAGTATTTGGGTTGAGTGCAACTCAATGCACATCTGACCCATTATAACAGTGTAATGATATATCGATTGCGATATATTCGCTTCTATTGCACTCTTGCACAGTGAGCAGAGTGCGTATAGCGTATGCTAGATATGGATAGATATACCGCATTGCCTCACATTTTGCTGCATGCCGGTATAAGTGAGGTAGACCATTTTTCAAAAAATACTGTGGTGCTCGTTACCGGCATGCTGGTGTAAGCGAGGTATGCTAATGTATATGCGGACAAATTTCTATAGGCGGGATAGTTAAACATTAAATTTAAGTAATTAATTGCAATTCATAGAATTGTATCATCTTAAGTTTGATAATCATGAAAAACTTCAAAATTTAAAAAACTAAGAAAACACTAAATATTATAGATTTCCTCTTTAAGTTCGACTCACATAATATTATCAGTCCCCCACTTATACCGGCACTATTTCAATAGGTTTACTTCACTTTACCTCTATGCAGCAAAATGTGAGGCAATGCGGTACAATACGAGTCGCATTCTATCTGAGATAAATTGGTCGGATCGACACAACCCGACGTGTGATTGTGTGATACATGCATTTCAATGAGTTGCTCGCTCTTCACAGCCATTGGCAGCACATCAGTGGCATCACTGCCATCACTGCCATCAGTGCCGTCCTCTTCAATCTCCACCGAAGAGATATTTGGTTTTTCGAGTAGTGTTTGCGTGACTTCGTTAACATATAAAACATGTGAATCAACAGAATTACGTGTTCAAAGTGGGCTCGTATAGAGTGACAGTGGCCGGCGAAGCCCTTGCAACGGCCAATAGACTCATCCGCACTCAATCACTGATAATCATGTCCAGTGCACACCACTAATGGCCATTATATTCATAATCTATCGCTTTATCGGTCCAATCGTTGTCTGCATTTGATATTCGATCGCATTTGTGATCAAAATATTTCATTTTATATATCAGAATATTTAATTGAATTGCTGTCTGTCTTCTTCCAAATATGATATACGACTCTCTAGATTCTCCATAGTTTCAAAGGATAAATATTTGTGATATCAGTGATGATATCATTTTTGTCAAAATATAACACTTTATATCCTTTGGTCTGATATAAGGAAATCTATTAAGGCTTCAGAGCCGAGCACTGAATGGATGTCTCGAAACAATAACAATAAAAATAATACTATATATGAGACAAAAGAAATGATCAGATCCTCAATGGATATGATTCTCAGTTTATTAACAGTGAATGGAGAGAGAAATAAATACTATTGTAAACAGTGTTCGCTAATAGAAATTAAATGATCACACGATTGGACGATAGATAGATAGGTAGGTATGAGAGGCCACCACTGATACTAATTCCCAATCAATGCCGATATGAGTCCACTATTGTAACGGAGATTCGATCAAACAATTCGATGCGACAATAGTTGGCCAACAGAATGCTTGGTCTGTCTGCCTGTGCTCTGCCGTAATTAGCAGCGAATGACATCGCATTACGACTAAATGAATTCTACAAAAGATAACTGATTTCAATGAATGCCACATACAATACGATATGCACGATATGGACAATACCAGCCAAACATAGGGACGAGAAGAGACGGAGCGAACAAATGCGCCAAACATTGCCACACACTCTGCTCTGCACTGCTCTGCTCGAGTATATTAGTAGAATAGTTGTCTGCAAACGAATTCTTGTGTTCCGTTTCCTAATGGATATTTTGCAGGTGATTAGAGCCAACACTAGTCCTAATGTTTTTGAAGTAGTGCTCAATGGATACGGCATTACATACATACGGGCCATACGAGGCATACAACACATACGAAGAATTTACAGCTGACGCCAACCTCACAGAGGAATTCACATCATTTTACTTATTGTTAAACTTTTTGTCATTAAATATATTGAATGCACTCATTGTTAAATCCATTTCTTCAGTAATCAGTTGTTCTTTATTGTCGTTATATTATATTATTATTATTATTATTATTATTGAACTCATCTCTGGTTTGACCCCAAATGTGTCAAAGAAATAGTGAATCTCATGTGTGATGTGTTGCGAGTTATAAGTGAGCCAAAAGTGAAATTTAAGTGACTGTTGCGAGACTGCCATTCAAGACAATAGTCGGCAAAACACTTACCCTAAACCACGTAAACCAGTGGACGCCTACCGAGCTTTGGCTTTGGCTTTGACTCGGGTTCCAAATGATTTTGTCACAAACACTTCCAATAACGGCATAACTCGAAGGCATAACACCAATAAAAAAAGTTCCAATAATTTGAATCTTTTCTAAGGTTTCGATGGTTTGGCGATAATAACAAACTTTTGTGTGTTATTACAGCCAAAGGTTGTGCGAACGCATCGCTCAATAGCAGGTCATTAGGTTTGCCGCAGAATATCGTCAATGGTTTAGCCACTGAATTACCAATAGTTAGTTGTTTGCTGTAAATGAGTAATTAGTTGATTAGGTTGCGGTCCATTCTAGTCTGGGTCAATTCCGCTTTCTAATGAGTTTAATTGTAAGCATTTGAATCATAATTTTGGAGATAAGCCTCAATAAAGTGAGTGTCGGCTCCATTTTGATCGCACTTTAATAGAGTATTTCTAATACTCATTAGCGAAACGAAATTCGTTCTCACAATTGACAGAAGTTGGGACTCGTCTGACAATTACTCTTCTCTTCACTAATTACCCAAATTTTTATTCTAATTCACGTTTAGTAACGAATTCTAAACGGAAATCGTTTTATATTCGTTGAACGCATCCATCAGTTCATTGTTTTCATTGGTGTTTTACAAATTACTGGAAGGATTCTATTTATGTGCAAGATCATTGGAGCATTGGAGCAAGGTAGAGGGCGAATGAATGAGGTAGACGTGATTAGTGACCTCTAATATAAACTGACATGTTTTTATCTTGTTAACACTTAACTGCTTGAATGAAACTAGTTTCACCTTGTCTCCAGCAAACTCACCAAGTTTGAGCCAATACACTGTTAGACACGTGTTGTTGTTGTTTTGAAATCCATTTAAATTTTGTCCATTGATTCCAATATTATTCAGACAATGTTATTGAATGAGTCTCTAAACCTTAAACATGTTACGTCGCGTCACTAACAATGCAGAATTGATAATTAGCGGGGTATGTCTAATGATGAGAGTGAGCTCTACATTATAAACTTGTAAAAATGGCATTTTTTCTACCAAATACCGAATGTAGTGATTATTTTCAGTCTGTAATTCGACTTTCATTTGCGTGAATGCATTTCAGGCCAAACAGAGTGTGATTGGAAGTGAGGACCGATTCAGTAGTCTTCGGCAAATCAATTGTCGACTCCTATAGTAGCAAAACATTAATATACTGTCAGAGAATTAATTGTCGACTTTAAGTGTGACTTAACGGCTGGCAAACGAAAAGTAGAGTACAATTAGTGTTTTAATTAAATGCGATGACGACTAGTCTCACACTGGGCTCCAATACCGGTCCCACTCTAAGCAAATACATGTATGACTGAATCGACTGGTCGTGAATGCAATGCAAAATTTATTACCGACTCTTGTAGTGTAGTTCATGTCTATTACAACAAATGATATAACTATTTAAACACATCCCATTAGCTCTAATACAGAGCCGCCAGTGATGCTCACCAGTGATGATCAACTTGCGCTAATTGCCAAGTTTGTATTGCATGTCCAAGTTTGTATTGCGCCAAATATTGTTTCATTATCTATAAGAATGGCCAATAAAACGGTGTATTCGCTGATCATTCAATCTAAAGGTCAGCACTGGTTTGAAATGACAAATATAACCAACGCGTCGACACATTCCAGAATAGGCTCTTAGCATTGAGAATCTGTTGTGAGACTACCATGAGCTGCCATATACACATCTATGTGCATGTAGATTTAGTGGACCAGTAGCCAAATGTGTGGCATTGATATTCCTGGCACAGAGTTTGGTCGGTTGTGTGCATCACTGATTGACTGCTCTATCAATTTATCAACACTTTATAACTAAATCATAAAATAAATCTATTCTTTGTGTCCGCTTTGGACTCAATAACAAATAGTTTTATAACTTTTATTGGATTTTAGTATAAAATAAAGATTTAATGAGATTTTCTGATTAATGCAATTCATTACTGTTTAAAGGCTTTAATTCAATAAATGTCGAGTGAATTGAGTGATTGTTAACTGTTGGCCGAAGTGGCGGTCGAGAGCTGTGCCGCAGCGCACAGAACAGGTGACAAATATCTGACCGAATAATAGGCGAATAGCGAGAATCAAACGAAACAAAAGGTCTTAAGCGATGACCACATAATATATAGGCGTCTAAATCGACGCTTTTATTCGTCTCAACCAATTTGGACGTCTTATCGCTTCCAGTTCTTTGTGCCTTTGAAATACACAACTTTTCTCATCAATTTCTTCTTTAATTTAATAGAAAGTGGCGCTGATTGGAACTTCTGGTGGACTTTCGATGGCATATCAGGTAAGTTATGGCCACAACCGTCCGTCCCATTCAACTCAAATCATTTTTATTAAATACTTTTCCTGCGGTTCGCGAACTAAATATGATTTCGTCAGAAGAGAAAAGCAAAGCAATGCATATATTATTCTAAATTAGTTCTCATTGAAAGTTCTTTTCCTTTATTTGGTTTTACATTTAATATTTTATAGAATTTCATTGAAAGCGAAATCTCTTTGAGATTGGGTTCGAGTAAAGACTCGTTCGCTTTCATAGAGGGTCTACCGCTGTATTGAAAACTTGTCTTCGCATACATCTTAAGCATCCATAAGAACTGCAATCATATTATATAATAAAAGACATCTCAAAACCAAATTACAGGCATATTACAGTTCACATTCGATATAAATGGTCCCGAATTTTTAAGCAGATTCTCGATTCAAGCAGACAAACTCTAAGCAGCGACCACTCCTATGCACCTTACATGCATTACCTTGCCTGATTTAACAGATCTACTTATATAAACAGGCCATACTGTTCAGCAGCGAGAATCTGCTTATATCGAATGTGAACTGTATATGCATTGAGACGACCGAACAATCGCTTACAAAGAGTACAAAATATATTTTAGGAAAATATATGAATGCGTTGAGCAAAGAGGTTACAACACATTATCGGCAAATATCACAATATGTTTTGCCTCGGGTTCGTATCAATCAGACATTGTATCGCATTTTTAAACGCAATATTTATTATAACTGCTCTGATAAATCATATTTAATGACTATAAGAATGTTCTCAACGATTGTCTTAAATATTGTCTATTATTCAAGTTTGAGATCTCTTCGATAGAAAAGTCTGTTTCTCTCCGACAGTCATCGCCAGCACATGTCTGTTGAGGGGAGTAAGGGAGGGATAAACCAAAATAGCCGCGCACTGACCATTTCGAAGGCGGTTTTCATGATCTTCGAAAGTAAGAAAATTTTGTGCTATCCCCCCCCCCTTGGCGAACCCTATTTCCGACTAAACCAACGCCAGAATCGGACAAAAATTTTATTATCATATAAATAATCAAATGTTTTGACATTCGGTTAAATAACTCAAAATTGATGATTAATCTGAGAAAATATAGTCACGAAAAGTCTGTCATTTGTTAGACTTTAAGATAAGCTATTGAAGCGAACAATGTTTTCACTGAAACAAACAAACAAATGAATGAATGAATGAATGAACAGCCGATCGATGGCTCAAATCATTCCCTATTTTTGACATCTATTTGTGAAATCGAAATATACTCTCATTTTTGTCAACGAGAGAATCAATTTTGCGCTTTTATTAGAGTTATTTCACTCATTTAGAGAGAGACCCGATTATAGCAGGAGAAAGTCAATGATGAACAATGCGAATCAAGTTGGTGTAGACGACTTGTTAGAGGAGCAAGCTACTACATTGCTCAATGTTCGATTGCATTCTACACACATGTATCACTCGATTGAAGCGATTCGAGCAAATGATTAATTATTTTGAACATTTAAAATATGAGCCGAGAATAGAGCGAATATAGCGAACACACGCCTCACAGCTATAACTTAGGGACTGATATGGCGTTTGACAGAAACTCATTTACAACGCGATTGCACTGAACGTTATTAATGATTATAATTGTTTTTCGCAATTAATTTGAATACGAAAGAAATTAGAGATAAATAAATAGTAAAATGGTTTGTATTAATAGGCCTTACAATGCGTGAGAAGGCATTAGCGCACTGGCAGTGGACTCGCGATCGGCCGTCACTGCAATGAAACTGCAACAGACATAAGCCATGAGAGGACGGGAACCGATAATTTGCATTTGAAAATATCAAACACAACTCACTTCTCGTTCACCACTTTTTAGTCGAAATCTATTTCAATTTTACGCTTTCATGAGTTTAATGACTAAAATTCGGTTTCACTGAAGAACAAGACTTATAATTAGGCAAACGTTTTGAGCGATTATTCAATTATAATAAGAAATGAGACAAACGTTTGCCTTTGGTTTGTCGCAACGATGTTAGCTTAACGCTCCTCAGTCTAGCTATAGCTATAGACACTTGGTCTGCACCACGTGCCAGAACTAGCATGTTGCTTTGTTGAAACTCCAAATATTGTATCAAAAATTTGTATCGATCGGCAAATTAGTAAAATTTGAAACAAATATTTTATGCTTTAATCCCGACTGTGATTACATTAAATGCTGTTTAGAATCAGATTATGTATTGCTTTGCGTTAAATCCTTTTGAATCGCTTAATGTCTACTTAGGTCTGAAATCCGAATAAATGCAGTTTAGCGCTAAAAATACAATCTTTTATTCAAAGTTTGCATGCGTTTAATCTTTGTTTGGGGTGAGTTCGGAGAGTGTTTGGCAGCGAGAGATCTATTTTTATGAAATGCGATACTTTCTATACTTTCTCTCTTATGACTAATTTATAAGTATTTTATTGAAGTTTAAAATTTATCATTCAGTGAGACATTGAGATTGAATGTAAAAAGTGTGGCATTCGTTAGATGTTAAGCCATAATGACTTAAATGGATGATAAAAGAGTGCGAATAAGGAGCCAATAAAGAGGGTCTGACAGCGGAGACCGTCAGACAGTGAGGACTTGCCGTATGTGTTGCGAACGGCCGCTCAACCGAACCACTCGAGCATTGAATCCCTATTGCATAGACTCACAGCTAATACCAGATTCTGTTCATTACACTGAATATTCTCTGCCAACCAAATCAACTATTAATGGCTTCCATTGAATAACTGATTTACACAATAATAAACACTTTATTCGCATTCAATAATAATTGAATAAAAATAAATTCATTATTCTTATAGAGACTGAGTGTCCAGACGAGTGTCAAACCTGACTGAGCTTGCACCTATTGCACCTATCTGTACATTGCACTGCACTGCTTGCAGTGCACGTCTCTCCGCATCTCTCTTCGATTTAAATCTCTGATCTGGAAAATAAATTGAGTTTTTGTATTATCAATATATTTGAGATAAATGGCAAAAGAAATGGAATGGAAACTCAATTTTTAGCACTCGAACCAAAGCTATGTATGTTTTGGTTGTTCCACACCCAAGCAATAGGTAATAGCATTGTGCGACTCGACGAGCACAGCATCGCCACAAACGCAGTGACCGTCCGTAAAGAATCGGCTAATCAGACGTCACTGTATTTAATGAATTGACTGAATGCGGTCATCACTGGTGACAGAGAGTAACAAATCATATCCAAAATGTATTGAGAATAACGTCTTGAGATGTGATGGTTAGAGCGATTGGGTTCAGTCTCGTGTGAAAACTCGCTATATTTTAAATTCATTGTAAAGGCTGTGGAAATTGAAATTGAATTGTGAGAGCATTGCCGAAGACTCTAAACAAACACTACTTAATAGTTATTTAATTTTAGGTTTTGTAGCCATCAAACAAATGTAATATAAATTACTTTTTGGGCTTTTATGTCGTTTTCGACTCAATTGAAAAACTAATTTCTATTATCAATCGTCTCATTCAAGACCTGAGAGACGATTAATAATTGATTTTTTGACCCAATTTGGCGAAAAACAAAACACTCGTTATTCAGACCAATAACATTGAAATAACTGATTCCTAAATTAGCTAGTTAGCTTTAGCTTTAGCTCAATTAATCTCCTCTTCAATAGAGATAACATTTTCGACTAATAACTCAACAAATGATTGATAGTTAACATTATGAGTATATTTTTAGACATTTATGAGCAGAACAATTATTTTTAGAGGAAATTCTAATCATTATTTGGTTGAGAAAAATCATAAAACATTATATAACTTATAACTCAACTAATTTCTAGACATATCCGACAATAGAACTGTTAATGAGTTGTATGCGGCGAACGACGGCATCTCTTGTGTGGGTCGCGAGCACTGCGACTGCCAATACATGTGATGTGAATCGAAGTAATTTTGGAGGTGAAGGCTAGAAAAGGTTGACCCAAACGGAAGGTCTCGACCGCTATATTGAGATTAAATTTTTCATAAAATAATGCTTCGAATGCGTGTTCGGAGTAATGATCGGACAAAACAATCGCTCTTTCATTGCATACCAGAGATCGCAATCGATGTCAAATATGTTGTGTTGAGTGCAATATATTTCTGGTTCAGCACTGCTTTGACGACATTTAATCATAAAATAGTCAATAAATTTGTGATGTTTTCCCAAATCAAGTCATTTGTCATATTATTCAAAGTCCAACGAATCAGTGATCAGACAAACAATGGATGAGCTTTTGATGTGTGAGCTCTTGGAAGACAGCGATCGCCACAAAGCAATCATAAGAGACATATGAAGAGTGGCCACCACTCTGACCATCGCGACCATTGTGTGCAGATCTAGTGTGAGACGATGTGATCATAGTGTAGGCTAGGCTACAATCGAAACAATTATGCCTGGCTTTCTCGCCAAATTAGCAAGACACGGCTCTGATCCAATTGCAAACTAATCTGGCACCATTAGAGCAGTCCCTTAGGAGTGGGCCTGAATCTGGTGGCGATGATCAGTAATGATCTTGGCCATCTTAACTCACTTTGTCGTTAGCGTCAGACCATAGCAGTAAAGTGCGGATGTGCTCCGACTTCTGGAAGTGACAATTGTTTATATATTTTGTTGAGAATTATTGCTGTCATTACTCAAAAAATGTTGATTTTGTCGAATGAAATAATGATTACGGGATGTAAACAATGGTATATTTGTCTGGACTCAGGAATGATATCCAGCGTCGGTCCAACTCATTGGATGAGACAATGATGTCATGACTCGATACATGACTTGTGCGCTAAGCCCAAGAGGCGGACGCCTTGATCTCACATAATTTCCCCGGAGATGACAAATAATATGAAAGCGAGCCCTCACTGCCAGCCCTGACGGCACTGTCCGTCGGTCTGATCGCCAATTGTTGAACATTTGTTGGCCGAAGAATTAATTCGATTAATTTTTTAGTTACGACTCTTCAGAGAGTTTATCGCAAATTTAATTTTTATTAAATTGTCGTTTGATTTCTGGCTTTGGATTACAAACGATTTAAATCTGATTATTGCCGGAAATCTAATTTAATGCACGACAGGTAATGTATCGGAGCTAATAGATTGTATGCCAAAATGATACGAAATGGTTAATTGTAAACCTAAAGGATTACTAATGTCAACATATATACATGTACATGTACAGACACCTCACAATCTAAATACCGTTCAATAAACTATTATAAACTAAATATAACTTTATATTAATAATTGTTACTAGTTCAGTTTATAAGAAATGCTTGCTTGTTTAAATATCCAAACTCTTCTATTTAATAAATTATAGCTTATTAACAGTATTTAGATTGTAAGATCATTGTATATGAGTTATTATTGAGGACCCAAGCAGACTCCGTATATTTTATGTTTGAATAAAATGTGAACGGTATGAGCTAGAGCCGATAACGAAAAACAAAAATGACCAGCAATCATCGCCCTTTCAAATGGGCAACATGGTCATATAAATCTATAAGTCTATCTATGAAAAAATTATTGATAATTATACTTATGCAAGTTAATAATGGAGTAATTTCAGTTCAATTTTTAATAAAGTTTATGACCATGTTGAGACGAGTTTAATTACATGCAAATCACTGCCAAATCAATATCTGCGGTATTGTGAAGAAAAAGAAGATAAAAGATTTTTTTATTATTCTTATCAAAGGATTAATATTCGGCAAAATTTATAAACTTTTTATTAGAGTTACTTCGAATCACTTAATAAAAAGATAGTGAAAGGTCTCAGAAATAGAGATTGTTATGTGATATCAAATATTTTGATTCAGATTATTGTTGTCATATTGTGTGAAATTATTTATGAAATATGAAAGAATATGTAAATTTCGAATACAACTCGAGATGAATACCAATGAGTCTGATGTCTAAAACAATGCACAACGCGTTAGACAAGTGACCGATCAATGAGAGCCCACTTCCCGTCACATAAGTCCAGTCAATGAGGCCATCAAAACATCTTCTAATGACGATCATTGAGTGTCACCGATCATCTTAGTGTCCTCTAACTAGCATGGTGTAATGCTGCAATCGTGCAATCGTGCAATGGTGCAATGGTGCATTCCTCTTCTTCTAATACATTTATCTATAGTCTCTTGGCATCGATTGGCGGCAGACGAGAGCCACTCGGCGTCTGTGAATGTGTTCAAATAATTTGTGAACTGTTTCTCAAAATAAAAGATTGAAAATAAAATGAGATCTACTTTAGGAGCCATTAATATCTCGGCAAATATAAAATATTACATATATTTTGAAAATAGAGAGCCCTATGAGTTGGGATGTTGTGATCAATAGGCGAGCATCTGATGCATTGCCGGCACTGCACTCGAGTCGTGCACTAATGCAACACTTTTGCAGCCGAATTGCTCTGACATAACACTTGTATCTGCAGACTAGTGGCACAAAGTATTTGATATAACGAACACAATATTCCGAATCGATATTAACTCAATTCATATGCGAACTAAACTCGTGTCGAAGCGAAGACACAGAACTTAAATCACAAAAACCGGTAAATAGTGTCGAAACTGTGAGACAACGATTGCCTGACTGACGACCACTTCTTAGATTTTGTTGCGAACTCACATTTTTGACATCACACTCATCCACCAAATTGTCCACCAATTTTTGCATTATAAGTATTTACTCATTTGATCTCTGGATTCAAATGAGATGCGGAGCTCTCAATGTGATCCATGCAATCCACTCCTCGAGAAAGTAATGAAATTATAAGATATGTCATTAGATTATTATTTGTCAATATTGTATGCATTTGCACAGAAAAACGGTGACATGTTTAAAACATTTTTAAATATCTTTTTTGGCTTACAGTAATTTTGCAAAAGATTGTGCAAAATTAGAGGATCGGTTTTGAGGAAAATTTGATTTTTAAAAATCTTTTGCCAAGAAAAATTGAAATAAATGTTATCGACAATCAATTAGTAGTGTATTTCAAAACCGATTTGAGAAAAATCTATTGGAAAAATTTCCCAATATTTTTGCAACTGATTTTAAAATACCAAATGTGTGTCGAAACTGATTTGACATAACGTTTATTAATGATTTCCATTGATGAGTAAACTTGTTTAGATCTATCAGTACTTATGATTATTCAAAATTAAATAATTAGCCTTCAATTGATTTTTTGATATCATATTGGTTTGAATCACGTGTTTCCAAAACGTGTTTCCATTTCACATCTCAGAGTGTGAGCGAAGGCAAGCCTTGAATGAGTGCAGTCATTGTGTTTGAGTGGTCTGCCTATTATGT
>JAQGBE010000530.1:0-17488 GCA_034698225.1 Scheloribates latipes | reverse complement strand
CCTATATTCTTGAGATTCTTGGCATTTATTGATGATTGGCATTGATTGACAACAATATATCAAATGACGACAAGTGCTGAGTCTTGAGTGGTGTCACCGATTAGCACATATACGACGAGATTAGCGACTATTCACTGATCACTCGAATTAAGAATTCTAAAAATCGGTTCATTACAATTCAATTCGAACCAACTGACTGACTGACTAATTCTGTTCGAGTTTTTTGTCAATATTAATTAACATTGTAGATAAGTATTTATAGGGACGACCCAAATCACCCAAATCACCTAGGTGCTGTGCGATTATGCACTTTTATTACTTCTCGGACAACAACTCAAAACTTGGGATTGAATTTAGATACGAAAATTGAACTGGTTCACTTTGTCTTTCACTATAAAAGCCAAGAATGTGTCGGATGAAGTGCACACCGCACCAGAACAGTGAACGAGTCGGTGCAAGAGAACTGGCAGAAGAGGAATCAGATGGCAAGGCGTCGATAAACCGATATCAGATCTCAATTCCATTCCATTGTCATTCAGCGATAGCAGTGCTCCGATAACAGTGCTATCATTGGAAGCCTCGAGGACTCGACCACTGTCTCGACTACCACTCAATTGCATTCAATGTGCAAACATTGACTCTATTCGACAAATCAACTCAATCGGAGTAACAGTTGGTTTCGAAGAAATGCGAAGAAGAGATAGCGATGAAGACATCGGTGGCGAAGATGGCAAAGATGGCAAATGCTGCTATAACTTGATACCCACTCGAATATTCTTCGTGTTCATGGGCTTTATCGGCTTCAATCTCATCTACTCGTACAAAGTTGTGCTGAGCGTCGCGATTGTCGCGATGGTAGGCCAAGGAGAGGGTGGTAGTGGCAACTCGAGCGAAGAGTGCAAAGCCGACCACTATGTCAACAACTCAACCAATGTGACCACCACTTTGGCCCCTCATGAAGACGACGAGAAGTTCCATTGGACCAGCAGTCAGACCAACTCAGTGTTGGGCGCATTCTTCTACGGCTATGTCATAACCCAAATCCCGGGCGGACTTCTGGCTGAGCGGTTCGGCGCCAAATGGATCTTCGGTTTGTGTGTCCTAATCACTGGTGTCCTTTCACTGTTGAGTCCCGTCGCCGCCACATGGGGTTACGGCTACTTCTTCGCGGTCAGAGTTGGTCAGGGATTGGCTGAGGGCGGCGTCTTCCCGATTATGGCCTCAATGCTGGCCAAATGGTTGCCCAAAATGGAGAGAAGTCTGGGTTCGACCATAATTTTCACGGGCGCTCAGATCGGAACTGTGATAACAATGCCAGTCGCGGGTGTTCTCTGCGAAGGCAGGTTCTTCGGCGGGCCCGGATGGCCATCCATTTTCTACTTACTTGGTATTCTCGGTGTCGTATGGTTTGTCTTGTGGGCCATATTCATCCACGAAAGTCCCGACAGTCATCCGCACATCTCTTCGCGAGAGCTCACCTTCATTAAGAAAGGACAGGGAGAAGAGGCGGTCAAACAGGTTTGTTGGATAACCTAGTAAATCGAAATCTATCTTGCTCATTGTTTAATTGAAACAGCGACCAAAACTGCCCTGGGGCAAAGTGCTCCGATCAGGACCCGTCTACGCCATAATAGTGACCCACTTCTGTCAAAACTGGGGATATCTCACAGTTCTGACACTTCTTCCCCAATACTTCAGCAAAATCCTTTTGTTGAACCTCGAATCGGTAAATTGCTTTCGAATCTTACAATCTTGGTGATTTTCATTTAAAACTCATTCATAGAACGGTTTGATGTCGAGTCTTCCGTGGCTGACCTGTGCTCTGGTCAGTTGGGTCGTCGGTATGGTCAGCGACAGAGTGCGCGCCACCGGAAAAATTCCGATCAATTATATCAGAAAGTTCTGCAATACTGTCGGTAAGTAATAGCCTGAACAAGTGAAACAATTGCGCTCAACATTTGACTCGGTCAGCCTATATGGGACCCGCTGTGTGCCTGATCGGAGTGGTCTTCACAAAATGCGATCAGACGGGCAGTATTGCCTTGTTCATTCTGGCCATGGGTCTCAACGGATTCATCTTCTCGGGACTGATGTGCACTCACGTCGATATGGCGCCTGACTTTGCGGGCACTCTCATGGGAATGACCAATAGTCTCGGAAACATACCCGGCTTTGTCGCGCCTATGGTTGCCAACGCATACAACGGAGATAATGTAGTTATTCCTTACTTAATCTGATTCTAATTTCATTGCGATTTTCATTTAGCCATCACTAAAGTCGTGGTCATATGTGTTCTATACGTCTGCGGCGGTCTATATATTGGGTGCACTCGTCTACGCGTTGTTCGCTTCGGCACAACTCCAGGAATGGGCCAAAAGTAATAACAATATTAAAACTAGTGATCAAAGCGAGGAAAAAGAGGACAATCATAGAAATGGATATAACAATAAGGCGTTTGCGAGAGACTGAGACTATTCTCTATATTTATATCGATTGTAATTAATTTATTAGTATTCCAATCAAATGTTGTATAAATTCAATTATTTTTATATCAAATCTCATCGTTTTTACAAATAATAGCACTTTTAGTGAAATATAAATATCAAATGACAACAACTGATTATAAATGACCACAATCTTGGTCTCACATATGTATTACAACTACCGATTGACTTATCGATCATTTCGACTGAAGTTCGCATAACTTTTGCGTCAATTCGACATATTTATGACCAAAATCATTGACTTTGAGAGTAAATACTCTACAAATGACTTCAGTTATAATTGTATTATAGTTGCAATCAATGAATATATTTATAAAAGCAATAAAAATAAATTCAATAAAAGAGTAAATAAAATCAAATATAATACTAATTGAAATACTATAGAAGTTATCGCCTGATATCGACTCAACAAATATATTTGTGATGAATATAATGTGAGTTAAATACTATGCAACCAACCGACCAATTAAGCTCAATTAGAAGCTCAGTTTGACTGGGTACTGCCCTGTCAGGCATGCAGTGCAGTGGCCGATCCTATCCATCACGTCCTCTTCGTCCAAATTCGGGTCTTTGGCCAGCAATTGGTCTTTTATGCCCGACTGAACCGATTTCTTCAATCCTTCAACCGAGAGGTACACGAGTGAGGCAGCTCCTTTAACAAACATAGATCACCATGGTCATCACTTGCATAATAACATTGGTATAACACCTAAAGTTTGAGCCAAAGTGTCTGCCTTCATATGGTTTGCCACCAATTCTTCTTTGGTCGGAATGTTGATACCCATATAGCACGGGAAGTGAAGAGGAGGCGATGCGATCCTGAAGAAGAGCAACAAAAATCATCAGCATATGAACTTGGCACTGTTATTTAGCCAATCTAACCTGATATGCACTTCTTTAGCTCCTATGAAAACAACAAGAACAAAGAATTTAGTATTTTACAAAAAAAAAGCATTTCATTTCAAGAGTCTGGTCCTGACCTGCGTCCTTCAACAAGCGAATCAGTTGGCCGATTGTGGTGCCTATATTTGGAAATCAAATTGTACTAGCTCATTGGGTGTATGGTTGAATACCTCTGACAATGGAGTCATCGATAAGTATAATTGACTTTCCGGCGAAATTTTGCGAAAGAGGTCCGAACTTTTTGGCCACAGCCAGTCGTCTCAGTTTAATGGATGGCTGAATGAAAGATCGGCCTGAAAGTGGTTGCACAGATCAAGATGTTGTCACACCTTTGCGCGCTATAGTACTGACCGACATATCTGTTTTTGCAGAAGACCTCGACATAAGGCAGGTTTGTTTGTTTCGCGTAGCCCAAAGCGGCCGGAATAGAACTTTCGGGAACGGGCGCTACGATTAGATCGCTTGCGGCGAAGTGGTCACCGCCGTTGGTCACAGCATTTGAAGGGATATCAGAGGACACGACCGGGGCTTCGATGGCTAGTTGTCGACCGCACTTCTCTCGCACAGAATAAACCATCTGAAAGGATGGAATAAGTGATCAGAGCTGTCATTGAAGGCAGTGCTGTCACTATACCTGTCCCTCCATCATCGAGTCGGGACGAGCGAAGTAGACGTACTCGAAGATACAGAAGGCCGGGGGTACGGCTGACATGTAGGGAAAGAGGAATACCTTATTGAGACTTTTACCGTCACTTTATAATCAATTTATAAAAGTTGTCGTAAATTCGATCCGATTTTAATGAATACCTCTTAAGGCCATTCGAAAAGTCTGGCGACGATCACAACGAGTGAACCGATTGGACCAGTGTTTGACATAAAGTGCACTAAAGCGAGACAAACATCACAATTACCTTCGGGTCGCGGAACGATCGCCAAAGTCTTTGGTCTTCGGTTCTTCTCGAGTTTGATTATCTCTCCCGGCTGTACGTCCCGGTAGAGTTTGGCGCAGACCGAGGGGAACGAACACGACTCGGACGACACGACCCACCCGTCCACATGACTCGGAAGGGTGTCCGCGTTCAGTTGCGAGGTCGACGACACTGTGACGACAATTCAATGATAAATAGCCTGGTACTTCATCTTGTTGGTCTTGTCGACATAATTACCTAGGGCACCGAGACATAGGGGACGGTTGCCGAAGGGGTCGCGTATGGCGTAAATGCATTCGTCCCACATCACGATCAGAGAGTAGGACAGAGGCGTCAAAGACATCAACTAAAACAATAAATTAATTATATCTTTGTTTTAACTTCTGACGCAATTGTCCTCACGTGAAGAATCCTGGCCACGAAGTCAGACTCCCTTTGCGATAGATGTGACTGATAAGGATTGGCATTTGTCTGGTGCATCTTGTGGTGGTCCTTCAGTTCCAAATGATAAGCATTGAGTTATTGAGAAGCCAAAGTGAAAACGAGGCTAACCTCGGCAACAGGCGACAGCTGACTACCCTTGCCATTGGTGTTGGAGTTGGTGCTGCATGTGTTGCACGGCCTGTCTTTGTTGGACCAGCTATTGCTTCTCTCGAAGTTGAATTGTCTGAACTGCTGCGGGGGTTCCATAGATAAGGCCTGAGTTATCAGTTCGGAATCACTTCCTGTGATGGCATGAAATGACATTTGATTAGCGATTAGTTGACATTTGAAGAGCTTTTTAGTGACACTAATGTTTGGCAAATATTAATATCAATAAATTGTTTGATTATAGCTATTGTCTGTCGAGAGGTTATCCAAACAATGAGACAGCGAAGTGACGAACCCGTAGTGAGTCCGACACCATTCTTCAGGATCCTTTCCCTCAGCGTCTGCGAGTTGACTAGTTCTCCGTTGTGGGCCATCGCGATCGGGCCATAGCTGGTGTGCACCAGAAACGGTTGGGCCAATTGGGCGTTGTCCGCACCGCCCATTGTCGAGTAGCGCGTGTGACCAATGCCCAGATTGCCCTTCAGGGTCATCATTATGGGCTCGTTGAACACCTGGGACACCAAACCCATGCCTCGGTGGACAGAGAATGGCTCTGTCGGGAAGACAAATGTCAGTAAAGAAGAATAACTTAGTGCTAATTGAAATGCATAGTCTTTGGGAGGGATAGGAATAATGCATGATAATTTAATTTCACGATAAATTTTGTTTGAATTTAACAAGGACATAGGACATTATACACAGATAAGCCATTAACAGCACACACATAAGGCCTGGTTCTGTTATTTTTCTAATAGATTTATCAAACTTTCATTTGGTTTATAAGTCAATCCATTTAGTGGTTGGGAATTAATTTCCATTATTATCGCGAAATTTCATTTATTTTCTTATATTTATGTCAAAAAGAGTAAAAGAATTTGAAGGGAGAAGTGAAAAATGAGAACAACAATGGTGAATTAGCATAATTTGCATTGCATTTATAATTATTTGCCAACACAAACATTACTGCAAATGCAAGGGTTTGGACCGTTTGGCCACAATTCGAAGGCTTGGGTTAAGTCAATAATGGCTTTCGAGTGACGACAATCGGCGACAACAATAAAAGCGTTTGTAAGCCATGGCCACTCACCGTGAGTCCACTTGCAGGTCACGATTCCGGCCGATTCCTGGCCTCTGCAACACATAATGTCATGCTAATTAGTGGATCAATATTTATCTAGTGGGAATTGCATTAGAACTATCGATTTAAAGTTATAAAATTACATAATTCATCGCAATTTGTATTTTACATTTGTGTTGAAACACTCGAGAGAGTGAAGAGATAGGGACAGAAGGGAAAAACTATACTGGATATGGATATGCAGAGTATATTACATCACTGATACATAGTTTCAATTAGTTTTCGGTGATGGGATCAATGAGCGAACTATTGTCCGGACTATTAAGCGATGATATCCAATGGCGATGTGTTTTAAAAACTAGAGTCCAATGTTAGCCAAATGTTAAGACGTTATGGCATTTGACAAACCAGTGATCAGTTGACCACAAAAGACACGCTGTGGTTGTGAACTGACCTGTGCTGGAGGCCGACGAGTCCGAGGCAGATGATGTGGGCCACGTCCAGGTTGGTGGGCCAGTCTCCGTTGGCGATGCAGCCGAAGATACCGCACTTGTCCTGCAGGTATTCGAGGCCTTCATCGGCGTCATCGTCGAGGCTGAGCAGTGTTTTGAGTTTATCGCTCAGGTTTTCCGACATATTTGTTAATAAATATTGGAATTCGGGGTATAATTCGATAATACGTCGCTCGAATTGGCGATGTCGGGCACAAAAACTATACTATAATAAGTAACAAGTTTAGTTTATTTAAAAGAAACTTATAGCTTGCCAACTTTTGTGTATTTATTAGTTCTGATGAGTTCTTATCTATTGATGACTTTAGTCAAGGACTTTAGGGCCTTATATTGATTGGAAAGCTCTGTTTCTAACCTAAGCTTCACTTTACTTAAGATTTTTATTATTTTAGATCTGATTGCGGACTCAGTTCTTGGATATCGTGACGTCAACGCCAATCACTTTCGGATCCATTTTCTCATTAAAAGCCATTAAAATTCATTTAGTTTTTGGAGAATTCTCTGCCAAATGAACCAAACATTTCGTCGCATTCTGTCATCTGATGTCTGTTTGCCTTTTGCTAATCGTTTTGTCTGATTATTGGGTGAAATCGGGTTCAGTGTTGGTCCTAAAAGTCAAATGTTTTTCTATTATTCATAAAACTTATGAAACTTATGAAACATCCAAACACTTGAAGATAATCTAATCAGTTGCGAGTCATCAGCAGATGGTTTACTATTAGACCCAATCGACTCAATTATTGGGAAACAATTCTGTTTGTTGTCTCATCTTTGCCTGTAATGGATTAACATGATGGCCAAGTTGACCATAGGTCAGTCTATATGGTCACTGTATGATATGTCACATGCTATTGTGTGTTCTGTGGAGCGGTCACATCCGGTTAATGACTTGTCCTCACACTTATCACTTCGATTTCAATATAAATATTTTGATGACAATCTGATATTACAAGTTATCACAAGTTGTTTCAAGAGATTCGGTGAGAATACGAAATCGACAAATTGGCCAGCACACACAAATGCAGCTAGTGCCTTTTGACTTGGATGGCCTGATTTGCAATCACTAATTGTCGAGCACAATGAGATAAGTGAGCACTCATTAAGAGTAGAAAGTGTTATCATTAAAGGTAATCCTAATTCTGTGATCAGTGCACATGTTTAGCCCTTTTGATGAGACCTGCATCGAGACTATTGTCGCGTCCGGTTATCGACAATTGTCAGCACTATTGGCGATAATATGTGAGTGACTGGTGATAGTCGAGCTCGAAGTGGTCTGATGTAACGTTATGTCACCATGACACATTTACAATGATCAACAACCCATAGTTCCAAACTCCCTCATCACTCGAGCTAGGTATTTCACTTGTTTACTACCTTCAATCGCGAATAACAAAAACAACTCACCTGATAGTGGACTAAATGGCCAATTAAGTTGGGACTCACTATCTATGCTCATTCGTTCATCTAATCAGATAAGCGAGCATCACACTTTACCGGCTAATTCTTTCAGATTAATCTAATTTTTCCAATTATCTATTTAGATATTTTAATTGTGAACAAGCCAAAATTGTAGTGAAAACTGAATTGAAAGGATAATTTTTATTGAAGTGTTATAAAATTGTGGATAACCCTAAAGAAATTATCATAAGTGGATCAAAATAATAATAAAATGCAACAAGGTAATTGAAGAATTCGGACCATAGCAGATAATAGTGAACAGGGTGATTTTTAGTTAAAATATACAAAAGTAGTTATAATATACAAATTACCGGTTCAATGGCGAAGTCCAATGAGTGAAATTCAAATTGCAATTCTCTCTGCATTGCCAGTGGAGTCACATTGACTTATCTCGAGCACACTATCACAAGATAGTAGAGTCATGAATGAGACCAATGTTACTCTTTTGGCAACAGAATTAAGACTCAGTTCGGACTTTTGTTTACGAAACAAAATATTACACAATATTTTGATATTAGATTTTGTCATCAAGATCATCTCATGCACCTCTCAGCCTAAACAATATTGAGACAGATCAATCATAATCATTGAGTCAATTGTTGTGACAACTTTTGTTTCCGACTTTTATTGGCAATAATAAAGCTCTTGCTCAATATCCTACAATTCAATCACCAATTCTTTGTTTATAATCACTTCCATATGAGTCACAATGTTCTCAATGGAATATTTTAGAATTTTTTAGTATATTTTAACTTATTTTGATAACATTATGCAGAATATGCTCATTGTATACTCCTATACCTACTTACTCTAGCTAAGAATTCCCTAGTAGTCTAGTGGGGAAATGGTTGGAAAAACAAACTTTTTGTACTATCCGTATAATCTCGACACAGTATTGGGTAGTTTGTGGTGATTTAGGTAAAATTCTATTTGATTTAATGCGAATCTCTCTCTTCCCTAATCTATTGCCTAACATGGAGTGCCACCCAATTGGGATAGAAATTGAGTTCGAACTGATCGAGGATAACTTTATTTGACTAACAGTTCCGTTTAGAAATTTCTATTATTAAATTTAGATGAAATCATTTGACTTGATATACATTTTTGACGGAATTTCCCAAAAGTTATGTAAAACGTGTCAAAGCGTACACTCAATTAACTTAATATAACGTCTAATCCGGTAATCGCCGCAAAAGTGATTCACTTCGAGCTGAATATGCAATTAGTTTAAACGGAATTCCTTTTCAATACCAAACATATTGTGCATTAAAATAAAAATAAGGACAGAAGAAGACATTGCGATCAATATATTCATTAATTTTTGGACTATTTATCTATTTTGAGAAACAGTGGTGTTTTGATGGACCCATAAAAGCGATAAATGCGAGCACAGATGCCCTAATATGGCCCAACAGGCCGTCGGCTATCGGTCTGAGCCAAACATCTATTATATTAATACTAATAATACACTAATTCTAACTCAATCTGAAAGTGGAACACAAGTGGAAACACCTGGAAGTGCCATAACGTTAGGCAGTCGGACGGGCAGACCATCTTCGGCTAGGATATGGACAAAGATCTTCCATCGCCAAGATTCTAGATCATTTAGCATCAATCTAATCGACTGCTCGATGGGATAACCCGAGTCCAGTCCACGAGTTTGTGTGAGAATGTGCACTCATTTGGCACATTTGGCTTCGGCTCAGATCGAGTGAATTGATAGCGAGTTTATTAGAATAGTGAATGATTACGATTGTGATTATGACAGTTATATTAAGCAAATTAAGTGTGAGATCACAGCTTTCGGTCGTCGATATCCAGTATTGCAATGGTAATCGAGTTAGTTTTGATGGGCCGATGACTGGCGCACACATTGAGTCCTCATCTTTCCCACGGGAAGGGGGAGTCAGAGACCCGGGGCATCCCTGGCTAGCTGTGACTGATTTGTGGCCAAACTTAGTGCTCGATATCAATGATAACATTGACTTAAAAAACATTTCAGTACTTGAATCGAGTCTAACGTAAAAGCGGTCCAACGATTACTATATAAACCAAATGTAAGCTAAATCTTGTTCTGCTGTTTGTGTTCCACTTTCAGGTCTGAAACTCTTTACTCCTTCAGCCATACCTGACATCTGAACATCCAATAGATTCACGTCTTGGCCTCCGATCCGTATATAAGGAGAGACCGTTTGTTAGTGAAAGTTATTCAACTCTGGAATCAATATAAGGACTGACTATTCGGTGATCACAACTATTATCAAAGTTTATTCAATAGTTGTTTATTGTGTTCGAACCATAATTATATTTATCAAAATGTTCAGAGTAAGTGATTTATTGTATTGTATTCTGCATTTGTATAATTTAACTAAATATTAAATCTCGAGTCCTGTCTGTCAGTAAACTGCTATAAAGAGCTAACAGTTAACAAGCAATCGAATAATTGTTTGTAATTCCTTTCATTATTTTGCTTAACTCTGTTCGTGTTCTCCTATTTTCAGACTCAATCCGAATGCTATTTATTTCAAACATTTATTTAGTTATTAATAAAAAGAGGTTTTTATTAAAGGCGTTCAGAGTTTGCTTATAAGCTATTGAACCGAATCGAGCGAAAAGTGATTTTTCCTTAAATATTCTGTTTGTCCGAAGACTTCCTGAATTCCTTCACAAATGGTTTGCCTTTCGAGAGGCCATAAGAGTCAAAAGTGTGTTAAGAATCGTATTTATATAACAGTAATTAAATCCTTTGTAAAACTTAATTCTCTATTCTATTCTATCGAAAGCAAAACTTTTGTTTTCATCCATTGTTTTCGAGAATTTGCATTCAATCGTTTACTCGATTGAAATTCAGATTTCATTCCACTTTCGGTCTGTTTTATCAAACAATGCGATTAACCCGAACCCCACTCCCAGTTAGCACTCCTCACCCTCTTCGCCCTCGGATGCAAAGCCGCTGATTATGGCGGCTCTGGACTCAGCGGTGGTTACGGCGGTCTGGGAGGATTCAGCGGTGGTTACGGCCAGGCACCCATCCAGACACAGAGGACAGTCGAGCTGAGACAACCACAGCTCCTGCACCAAGACTACTCTCAGCCCCAGATCATCGATGTCAACGCCGACAATGTGCCGGTTCAGGTCCACTTCAGAACCGCCGGCAGCCGAGTTAATGTCCAGCAGAGCCACAGTCCCGGTGCCCCGGCCCAGGTGGAGCACGCCTCCTTCCAGGACGAGCCTCACCGAGTTGTCCACGAAGTTGTTAAGCCAGTCATCCAAGAGGTCCGTGAAATCATTCAGCCCTACAGACGAGTGACCCAAGAGATCCGACCGGTCATTGAAGAGGTGCACACTGTTGTCCACAAGGGAGAGGGCCGTCGCAATGTTGGCGGTGTGGGACCCGCTCTGGGCAAGGGTGCCGGCGGTTACGGCGCTGGTCTGGCCGTTGGCGGCAATGGATATAAGGCGGCGGCCAAAGGCAAAGCCCGCGCTTAAGGTGTGAATTGATTTGATAATTGTGGCGCTGGAAGGGGTGCGCAAAGCAGCCGACCCTCGCCACTGAGCTATCGCTAGTTTAACATTAATTCGTGCAAATAATCCAAAAATTGACTCAACTCGAGAACCACCACATCTTTCTCATAGTTAACTCCGATTTTACAAAATCTCATTTTCCTATATTTTATTTTTCAAATGACATCAAATCATTATTTTTGTTATTTGTGTTATAGTTTTGACAAATAATAAATAAAACTCTAATAAATGTTAAATTAATTAATTTAGTTATTTAAGTAATCCTAATAACAGTCGGTCTGGAAATGTCATTCGATTTAATCAAACAGAAAATGTAATGATTATTGACATTGAAATAAAGGCGACGTAAAGATCGAGATCATTGTTGGGGCCGATCGGCGCTCGGAGTGAGTGACAGCACAAGTGTTGGCAACCCTTAACCCAAACCCCAAATCCGAAAGACGACCAAAAATAGCGAATTCACTCATCAATTGCTGGAAAACTTGAAACAGAAAATCCAATGTAAAAGTGGTTTAGTTTTTAAAAAATACGTTTTGATCCGCAATCAGTTTATCTGCAATTATATTACAATTAATTGTTTCTAATTTTAAAACCGAAACTAATGACTCGAATTATAAAACATTTCTCACATACAGACCAAACGAATCAACAAAAATATAAGACTTTTCTCTCGCTATTAAAAAACAGGAAATATTTTTTATATCAACATTCGAGAGGAGAGAACGGAGAGAGAGAGAGAGAGAGAGAGAGAGAGAGAGAGAGAGAGAGAGAGAGAGAGAGAGAGAGAGACCATTTCATAACTTTAAATTTATCTCGAGCCTAACCTATAAACTCAATTCAGTAAAACTCGTATTTTTCTATTTTGCATAAAAGCAATGTTTAATTCGAGTGAAAAAGTTTATACAATTTTATTCAAGTTATCACAGAATCGCTCGAAAATTATCAAATAAGTGGCCGCAAAGATCTGCATACGGTTTATGACTTATCCACGAATGGACAATAAAATTATCAACAAATTCAAAATAATATAATAATATTTTAATTCGAAAATGAATAATACATTAAAAGTGTACTTTTTGAATGACTTTTTGATTATTATTCGCAAATAATTTAGTTCCAGAAAAACGTTCGCTTTTTATGACTGAAATATTTAATAAACTTGAAATATAAAGAAAATATAATCTTGGTTTTGGTTGAGACAAAACAGCAAACTGGACCGAATGTGACTCGCATTGAATGACCAATTCAAGCACTGCACATACTGTACTCGGCAATGGTTAATATCCATAAATCATTAACAGGTCTGGCGTTCACTTGTGTCGCTCTGTTTGTCTCAATAAGTAATATAACTTTTAATTAACTTTAATGCAAATTAAAAGTCAATTAACTTATAATCATATATTTGTCGTATGAATTGCCGACAAATTATTGGTCCAATGGATTGGCGTTGACTTTCGTTTCGCATTAATCGACAGAATTAATCGATTAATCGATTAGTTTATTGATTTATTAGTTAATAGCTTCGAGTTTTGTTGACGGAGACGGCGTCTGATTGCCAAAATTGGCTTATATTAGCTTGTTGATTTGTTGTGGCGGCTCTAGGCTATTTATTTGGATCACCTTGACACTTCGAGCAACTCTGTTGGTGAAAGTGATCGCAATTATTCCAATCGAATTGTCGTCGACTGTAGTGAAGACACACAAGCGATGAGTCGGCGATTCATTTGAGTAAAAAATAAAGATTTCTTTTAATAAAAATGATAACGAAATCAATGGTTTTAATGTGATTTTGAATATCTCGTTCATTATAGTAAACTTAATGAGGGTATCGTTGCATATATTTTTGTGTCAGAGCATAAAAAGACAAACTATTGAGTCCAAAGAAGTTCAAAAGAGTAAGCCTTGGGTTCGATGACCCGAATGTCACTCAAACTGATTGTTATTTTTAGTGAAGAAGTCATCTCTAATTATGTCTAAATCGATGCCAAATCGCGTCAATTAATATCGAATTTGAATTATAATTAATCGTCGAATGGCATACCCTTTGAACTCTCTGTCTGAAACCGATTATTAGACGAACTAATTGTCAATTAGAAAAAAGTTCAGTCATTATCGCTGAAAAAGATTAATGAAATTTTGAGATCATTTTCATTAATTAGATCAGAAATCGGCATAACTTTTAGCGTTGGATTAAAATCTGTATTTAATTCCTGAATGCGATAAACCCAACGAAATGACACATTTCAATGTTGAGCAACGCTTCCCAAGTTTATGTCGATGTCGAGTCGCACCAGACTATCAAAGGTCTCATTCTTCTGGTTCACTTAGCAATTAATTCGTCGCTTAATATAGTAACTTTTTAGATTAGCAGGTTAACTTGTCTGCAGAGATAGTTGCGATCGCACAATACAGATGTAGTCACCGGCAAAACACTTTCAAACCTGCATTCATTGAATTAAATGACCAAAGATTTGCTTTTATTTATAAGTTATAACCACTGAAACATTTATTGGACTCACATTTGACTCTATTATTACTGAAAATCAATTAAAAGTTGGTTTGAATTAAGAAATGGATTATTTGGATCATTAATTCCCAGGATATTCAGTTATGTGAGCGATGAGTGATGTCATTAGATATGCTTCGAATATCTAATATAATATCTAATATATAATTGCGTCACAAAAGTCCTATAATTCTTAATTCATATATAAAGGCGACAAACGATACCTCACTCACAATGTTCGCTAATTTAATCGAGTTTTGCGAAACTGCTCTAAAAATTTGGTTATTATTATCGAATCATTAAGACATTTGTAAGCATTGTGTCATTGAATCGTTCATTCATTGTCTGTCTGTCGACAAAAGAGCAAATTGTATGTTAGCCGAGAGTCAATTGACTTATTCGTAATCGACAATAGCCCGGCACAAATGAGCCGGGAATAGCCAGGACATAGTGGGACACAGTTGGAGGCCGTTCTCGTGCGACCAAACTTTTTGGTGGATATTTCGGATAAGATGTGTCGCCACCGCTCACTCACTACCTGTTGCTCGAGTCAAGCGATTCCTTGCAATTATCTTTTGTTTGCAATTCTGGTTCAGCCGATGAATCCGATTCTAAACAAATTCTTCGTTTGATTAGAATTCGTGGATTAAAATCGAGAATAATAGTTATTATTTATAACAATGTGTTATTATTTAGCTCTCGGTTTCACAACTTTTGCACACAATTTGACAGATTTTTTACGAAACAAAAGATTAAGTAAAATATTAAAAATTACATTATTTAGCGTTTGACCCAAATAGGAGTCAATTTGGGCAAACATTTCATATATAAAAAAATCTAACGTTAATCAGAATTTATAGCTAAACAATTGGAAGATTTGTCGATGCAATCGATCAATAGATCAATAAGTGTTGGCTTTGATTCTATAGTTCAAAATTCTTTCAAGATCACTGTATTGTAATGATAAATGAGTTAAATAAATAGAATAGTGAATCGAAACGTAAATATAGACTCAAAGTAAATATTAAATGTTTTATTTTAAGCAATTAATTGTTGTTTAAAAGTCAACACTTTGATAGAGAGTTGGCAATTGAGTGCACTTAACTCAAGAATATCTAATATTACATTTCAAAAATCACTTCAAACGAGAATTGTTTGGAAATAGATTTTCATTATTTAACGTCGAATTGTGTTTGACTGCGAATGAGCCGACAAAAGGATTATTTACATCAATCAGAGATCAATTGTCTGAAGAGTGAGACAACAGTCGGATCTCTTCCTCAATAATAAGGTAGTTCTCGGAGTCTCTAATTTATTCTCCGATGAGTTCAAAACAAATGTGTTTTTATTATTCTCTCGACTCTTAAAAACAAAAAATCTCTTAAACAAAAACTAATTTCCGGTTAACTAATCGACGGCTGGTTTTAATTGAGTCTCACTTTCAGCTCAGGAATGAGAAATATTTTTGCGCTAAACGAGTGAAAATGTTTGGAATAAAAAACGAATTTTAAGTATATTTTGTGCGAAAACAAACAAAAGATTCCATTATTTAAATAAAAGCAAACTTTCCTTTCATTGTTCACTCGGTGCTGAACTCCTTTGGCCATTGCGTCCCATTCAACGTCCAAATCATGTTTGGACTCAAGAAGTGATCCATTTTTTCAATCGGCCGACCGATAGCTCAGTCGAGACCTCGTGAACATTAGTCCCTATCTAATCGTGCGAACCATAAAATTAAAATAAAATTAATAAAACCAGAGATGAGATGAACTCATAAACGCCACTCACTTATCGTGCATAGCATTGCCTTCGCTTTCGCTTTCTCTATCGTCCTCTCAATTCAATTACGATTAAAGTCTGCTCACAGATCGGCCCGACTTCTGCACACTGGGCGCTATCGGCCCGTCACTGACCCACACCTGACCCACTCGACCACCGCATCTATCAAACGCCATAAATCATGTGATTATATTCCACGTTCACTATCCCAATAACCACTTTCGCTATTTAGTGTGCAATTCAAAGTGGCCTTTCTCACCATCAATCAAATATTGCACGCTATTGAAAGTTGGGAATTAGCCAGTCTATTATATGAACGATGTTGATTGGCAAGCTAACTTAGCAGGCACATTAGTTAATTAAAATTCATTGAAGTGGTCGTCACTATAATTATAATTAATTATAATTTGTCGATAAAGTAATTAATTGCAAATAAAAAATCTGTCGGACTTTTTATTGACTGATAAACAAAAAATATTTATCAAAAATTCAATTATTATTTCTGAAATGTCATCGGATTTTCCAAAAGAATTCTTATCTTGTTTTCTGTCATTTAATTCAATCCGATCTCACGTTTTATTAATAAGCGATAAATGAAAATCTTTTTATCCGTGGATTTGTTGAGTCGATAGAAGCGTTTACTACATATCTCTATCTCTAACGACAAGTCCTGTGGCTATCACTCAATTATTTTGTGGTCGTCTATGAGTTTAACGCCAATTATAATCTTAGATAAAATACCCAGAATTTCCATACACTTCAAGGATAGGCTCAGTATTTGGTTAATAACTTGCAAAAACACATTCAATCGTGTATTGAATGATAGATCAAACGCTGGTTTGAGAGCTGATGAACGCAATTAAGTTTGGAGTCCTTGGCGTCTGACCAGAAAATAGTGTTTTGATCATTATTTCATATTAAATGACATCTGAATCCCGCAAAAGCAACGCCAAGAGCAGCAATTGAGCAGCAATTGAGCACGATCATTGTGACTGCCATTGATTAATATTCATAGACAATAAGTCATGCCTTAATAGCCAATCACGAAGTTAGCGAGGTGAAATTGTTGGAAAACATAGGTTTCGCAATCGAAGTAAACACAGGGATGACCATTGCCGAGGAATTTTGATGAGCTTGCTCATAGTTGCCAATAGACAAGTGGTTGTAACAATTGCGTGGATAACCCATATCCGCGGTGAGCATCACCGCAGACAATGAGTTGTGACCAATGAGCTAGCTCACCTCAGCTCAGCTCAGCTCTGTTTGTCCTGGAATTGTCCTCAAACACAACAAAGGACTCTCGAGTGCAGACATTGAGCGGATAATTCATTTAATTACAATCTCGGTTATTCAAATATTTAAATTTAATTAAGCCGTCGAATGATTAACCTTTCGTTTGACTCAATTGCTGAAACATATCATTACAATTAACTTTTAATACTGAGAACAACTGATTAAATGTCAAAATTGTATACAATTAACGAGTATTTAGTCGACACATCTGTGAACCTCACGTTAAGTGTCCGTCAATTTGAGACTCGAATCTACAATCAACGCAATTGTGAAAAATTAAGAGTATTTAAAATACAAATAATTAATGTCATTGAGAATCAGTCAATAAACATGACATTCACTTATGTCGAGTGAATTACGATTGAAATAAATTTAATAATTTGTGTCAGATTGTTGTTAATTTGATTCGA